>JAODTK010005592.1:0-292433 GCA_026419785.1 Sclerodactyla briareus | reverse complement strand
TATATTATATATCTATATATCATTAACGAGTGTTCCTAGCGAAAATGTATATGACTCCGTGACCACATGAATGGCATACACTCCAACTTCCATTCAGGACTTTAATATCCGCGGGCATGAATTCCAAGCAGTTTAGATGCAGTCTACCAATCGTATTAAAGAGTATTGCACGTGGAAAAACGTCCAGCAATCACGCGCAAAGCCGAGTACATGCCCGATTCATGGGGGGCGCCCTGAAGAAAAAAAGGAAACAGAAGAAGCAATTAGAAACATTCCGAACTTCTAGGTTTGAAAATTGTGGAAACATTCAACGGATCTGTTTTTTGTATGAATTCGAATTATGTATCAAGGATTAGGGATTCTATAATAAAATCGAGTCACTCACAAACAGAAGTCTTTGCCCAATCTCCTAGGAATAAAAATATTGAGGGTTAGATGGTCATCCCGTGCATTCGCGGTCGTGACACGTGTACAACACGTCATCGAGTTGGCTGCGGATTAAATCACCCGTTAAGGGAATAATATATATTAAAAAGTGGACACACTGGAAAGTCCCACTGGACTTACGACATTGTGACCGCGATGCCCCTTTGAAGATTCCCCCATCGTTGAATATTTCAAAACGACGCATGAAAATGTCTTTCTTCAAGGAATCAGTGGGAGGGGTTGGGGTCCAATCCCCCGGACCCTCCCTTGTGAGCGATAATTGATTACACAAATTCGCTAGTTTTACTTGTCTGTAGACGTTTTACAGCTGGTGTTCATCAAATTCGCACAGCATGTTGAATAGGGGCCGCAAATTGCATTTATTTGCCAATGGGGATGGTGACGCTTAAAATGAGGGCACGCATCCTTGGTCCCCCCCCCCCTCCCCACTTCTCCCTGGACCAAATCTCTCTGTGCGACAATGCATTGAACAGACCATCATCTTTCTTGCGGTTTTCACGTCCTTGAGTGGTCATGTTGTTCAGGAGAGAAGATCGTCTGGTCCTTACTTGAGAAGGGAGTATAGACCGACTATATTGCCTTAACAAAAATGTACATTGCATAATCTTTGACGTTGCAGTCGGTGTAAACAAGTTTACAATCCATCAACGTACACACCGCCCCCTCCGTCTCCTTAAGGGTCCCCTTTCCTACAACCGGCGTACACTCAATTATTAAAGAGTTATGTAGCTGAAAGTTGAAGGAAACAGGATGCGAAATAGAGTAAACACCGTGAGGTTGCCTCCAATTTTTTCTCAGGATTTTCCGTTTTCTGAAGCCCAACGAACGAACTAGACTAGTGTGCGGCAAAACTGTTGTCTTGTTCACGTTCATCAGATCGGGAGAATTATATATATGAGTAAATATCCTGGTCTGGGTCTCCACAACTTCCGAGTTGTGTCCGATACCACGGACTTCAACAGGGGGAAATGACTAGCCGGGACAGGTCACGTATTACTACGATCAGGAATACGTCGAGAAATGCGCAGAAGGAACTGTGTAGTTTCATGGCATGAATGTGAAATCGAGGTTGTGTGAGAAAAAGGGTTACAGTGAAGGAAGGGTCATAACTAATAATAATAAGAAAGTAGTATTTAGATTTATTAGCGAGATATCAATGACCCCGAAGAAGTCATCTGAAATACCCCAACACAGGATGGTCTTCAGAACTTCTTGATATTCCCAAAATTAGTAGCGTCGCGAGGTGATTGGAGACCCTTGAATCACACCTGGTTGTTCCAAAGACGAGGGTCGGGGGGGGGACATTCATGAATGCTCGCCCCCCCCCCCTTCACAAGCCTGTCAGCCAGTAAAGTAAATGGTCAACAGAAAATGTCATAAACTCGATCACCTTCATGAATAAGGAGGTTGAATTGCTTTATGAGAGATATCACACAGTATCAATTTGGCATGGATGCGGGATTAATGCCGCAATTTGTACACATGGATAATAGTGTCTACCCGGGTGCTAGTTCCTTCCATTTCTGCTCCAGGAATTGGCTCTTTCGCAAAACTACTGCCAACCTTGTGGGCACTGTGTACTTCGCGATTATCGTCGCTACGGCGTCATGTCACGATCTTGCGTCCGCCACCTATGAAATCGTAGGCTGGCAACTTTTGTATCGTATTCAGTGGGGGAACTCTAGAGGAAAGGGTAACGAAAATTGAGGATTTCGGTAATGAGTCTAAAGGCCAAATAGCCATACCCGTGCATTGGAACAGGACTGCTGTGTTACAGTTGTTCCCGTCCTCCACCACACTAGGTCTAGAAGGGCAGACTTTACCCCAATGTCACTCGGCCTGTGCCAATATCGCCAATTTGAAGTGTGTTTCTGTCACTGGTGCCCAATTTGACACATTTCGTACGGGTGAATAGCCGACAGGTTTCTCTAGTATGTTGTAGGATGTTATCGAAAAAATAATGTGTAAATGATTGAGTTGGATCCGGATGGTTGACAATTAAAATGGCGGTCGCGATGGGTTACCCGGTACCCAGAATATCGAGGCAAATACTTACTATGTCGCCGTTTTCCAACGCTATCTGAAGACGCATTTCCTCTGGCGTGTGGTTGTGGTTCTGCGCGCACTCGTGAAATGCTCCCCCCGCCCTTATACGTTATTCGGGAAGGTCTGGTCTCGGCGGGGACGGAATTTTTTCGAAAAAATACACGGACTAGGAGTACAATCTGCAGAGAGAGAAAATCGCACAAATCGATCAAAGAATTACAGTTGACGCCATTTCTTCGAAAAAAAAAAAAAAGTGAAATAATGGTAACGCAGAAAGGAAGAAAGGAAATACTGAGGTTCACCGCCGTTGTAGGCTGTAATAAAGAAAACCGACAATATGAAAAATCAACTGATAATATGAGAACGCTCGATAGAGTGGGAACCAATATCGATGATGTGTTTTGGTAACAACGACTGTGTGATTTTTTTTACCGATATAATGTGGAAGGCGGCAGAAGAATGGCAGAGACCAGAGTGTTATTACTGACGCTGGGTCGCGCACCCCTGGGTTCGCAATCGAGCAATCACCGGACGTTTTAACTTAGGTGGCAAAGTGGCCAGCGTGTATTCAAAACGATTATTTTGTTCTAAATCATTGTGGGGAGCAATGAATCATTCTACAGAAGGTTCTGTACCCAATCAACTACTGATTTTTTTTTCTGTTATGACACTTAATATTTCGATTTTTTGATGAAACTTTCTCAAACCCTCACGAAGGATATTGGAGGACAGAATGTGATCGTTCAAGGAGTATCGTAGTAGTAGTATGGTAGTTCATTGCGAGAAATTAGGCCAGAGGAGCCACGAGGCAAAATATCAAATAGGTAAAAAAAATCCTAGATGGGTGTTCGAAGGCAAACATTTTTTCCACATTCGCATTACCCCCAGAATGCTCCCATCGCCACCGATGTCAATGGCAAGATTCAAAAATCCATACATTTCAGTGGTGATTCAGGCTGTTGGACCCTTAAAAGTCATAAGGTTCGTAACTGGAACAACATCTTGTGATGGGAGTGTTATAGTACGTGAACATAATAGTGTAGGTAGCAACTTTCCCACCATTGGTACTTTAGATTGGAAATAGCCTGTTGTGGCCCCTTCCGACCCCGATTCGTAATCTTTGGAGTCATTTTGACAAGCGAATATCTATGAATGCATCAGGTTAAAAATGTCTGCTCTTCTGGCCATGAGATGTTAGGCACCTTGGAAGGATTCATCCGTATTTAACGGCTGAAACCGAAGCAGCCCCAAATCCGTTGCCCATGCCCTAATCACGAGTTAACTTGACAATTGTAACTCTTTGTGGCCGGTCTTACTGCCCGCTTACTTAAAACACATGCAGAGGGTAGGTACTTATATGAACCGCACCGCTCGTCTCAGTTGCCCCAAACACACACACGTCCCACCTAATGAAATCCCTTCACTGGCTCCCTGTGGTTCCCGTGTTCCTATTTAAGGTGCTGCTTATTTTGTTCAAGGCTCTGAAAGACAACACTCTTATGTTAAGGATCTGATCCTGCACCACCGTCCAGACATGGATTGAATTGGACCCCGTATTGCCTTGGCGACCGAACCGTTGCGTTTGCTTGCAGAGCCCCTACAAGATCTTCCTCGTAACGTGCGTATTTCACTAAACAACTGACTGTTTTAAATAGGTGCCTGCACCTGAAATCACACTTGTTTTTAACTAAATTGTCATTGTTTAGCATTTGAGCATCAGTGGGGAGGCGCTATACTAAATATTTCCCAAATGATGTCTATGTATGTACATGTAATTACCAGTACGCCTTTCTCAACAAGACGAATCTGGTCACACGAAAATCACGGTTGGAAGGTCAAATGAGGTTAAATAAGGTCAAAGGTCACTGGGGTCGCCTTGGTAACCAAATGTGTTCGCACGGAAGAAACCAAAGCTTTCCACACAGAATCCTCAAAATGCGTGCCAAGATATAAGATTGTCTTTGATGACTATAGTGACCACGAATGGCCTAACCTAACACTAAAAACCAATGGGGATCAATCTCACCATATTTGCAATCACATACCAAGTTTGAGTTCCATAGGGTACTTTGTTTCTTCACATATGGTGGACAGCTTCTCGAGGGTTCCTCTCACGACCTTAAATGACCCTGACCTAACGCCATACGCATCTACGTGCAACCCAAACACCCAAGTTGAACCTGGTTCGTGCTTGCGTTCTTCAGATATCGTGTCACACACAAAACACACAACACACATACACACGTCTGTTGATGGGCAAAATTCCTCCTGCCAGCAAAAGAATCAACTATACGCGGAAAAGCTCGGGCAGTGAGAATCTCTTAGAAAGAGAAGTGGCTTAAAAGCGGGCTGCCATCTATACACCGGTGCTTAGGAATCACTTTTGTATCCTTCTATTTTGAATCACTGTTGAAAAGTGCTTAACAACGTCCTAATTCCCAAACGTGCGTTTTCTATTTGTTGAACGTTGAAATTGTGTCCATATGTTCAACATAGCGAGTATAAATGCGTTTCGTTTCGTTGTTTCCGAAGTGTGTATGTTCTGAACGCATTTCAGAGCTACCGGTCGCATTTATGTCTGATTACAATGTTGCGTTCTCACCCTCTTCCATAATAAGACCAACATGAATTCTCAATTCTCCATGATTTTGATCAGTCTGACGCCGCTGAAAGGGCCTTCTAAAACCATCCTTGCTTTCGATAGACCTCAAGGAGATTGTCGTCCAGCACACCCATCGAATAATGGATCGTCAGTCCGTCACAACAAAAATCGTCTCGCGGTATTCACGAGAAATTGTGTACATTGGCAGGTAACGATGACGAAATACGTATAATATCGAATTACTTGAAACGATCGCCCTTTTCCTCAGTTTCTATAATCAACGACATAGCCTCTTCAAAACTTGAAGTGTGATACTAGGATGAATCACAAGTTAACCTGGGGCACGTGTTCCCTGAACGCCGCGATGAACTTGGCCTTGGGAGTGACAGCCCGATCGCGTGGGGCAGGAATAGCTGTTTGTTTGATTCATCAGGATCAAAACATCTGCCATCTCTCATGTCCCACAATAGGACGCCGACCCATCCTCCTGCATCTAGAGGAGAAAAAACAGAGAACTTCAAAGATCCACGAACTGGCGATGCTTTGAGGTTGTTATAATGAGTTCGGGTGCACGGGGCTGTGGTCCCAATTCACACTCGTCAAAATTCGGCTAGTTTTCAAGCGAATTCACTTCGAGATATGAATCGTACTTGACGGTTCTTAACTGTGGCAGATGAACCTGACCAATGATTCGGACTCAATTCCAACTTGATCGGAAAAGAGGCATAGTCTTTTCACCAGTCCACAACTTCCGGAGATTGAATTCTGTTGACCTCAGATATCTCGTCCTTTCCTCTTAAAACAATTAGGATTTTCGTTGAACTACTACGACTAGCATTTAGACCAAATATTAGGCCTGATTCATGGATCTCACCAGGACAAGGGTCCCATTCGGACATGGTCGACTTTCAAATATCTTGTTTCACACCAACACGAAAATAATAAGGAATGCCCACCAAATTCTAGAACGCAAAACCACCATAGTTTCTTCAATTCACACCACAGCGGGCAAAAACTTTTTTTTTTTCGCACGCTGCGAGGTCTGAATTCAAAGTGACATTGAGCACTCAATTCCTTTCCCGACGGAAGGCCTGAAGGAGCTGACGGTCATGCGTACTCTCATACGGGGCGTTCTCCCGACCCCTTTCGGCGCGCTTCTGTGCATAAAATTAAATAGTGGATGTCCTCTCATAGGACAAAGATCCATGCGTCATAGACGAACTCTAATATTCCTTTAAAAACAGCGGTCAATTGATTAGCAATACATCTTATTATACTGTACCATTCCGTTACAGTCCTATCTTCATAATTGACGATCCGATTCATCCTGTGTTTCTGTCAGTCAATTCGACCATCGACGCATAGTGCCAGCGTCCGTTAGGGTTGTAGTTAGGGGCAAGTGAACTTCGAAAATCAGCTCGGAATACGTTGATAAGTGGGAATGTAATCCTCGGTCTCTTGATAACTACGGAAATGTTTCGTTTCAACCGCTCCTAAACTTGAACTCACATGGTCGAATTGACTGTAAGAAGAGTTCTACGAGACGTTTTGATCGACACAGACCATAACTTTATGGGTGTAGCGCAGGGAAAAATGGGCCATTGAGCTGAATAGGGGGCTCTGAGAAACAACAGTCAATGCGTCTTGGACATGACTACACCATACTCCCCTCCCCCCCCCCCCCCACCCCTCACCTTAACCTTCATTACAGTCCGTAGGAAGACAGGCACGCTCCGTCAAGTGAAATTTGTACTCGGATTGATTGAGGAGCCTGCGGATACCAGAAGCAATAGTCTACGCCTTTCCCAGTGGTGCAGTTACCACGCCCCAGTTCCCCACCCTGTATGCTGGTAGTTCCCCAAACAAACACCAAAGCAAGTATTGCTCACACATAAGTAAACCCATTTTCAGCCTCCTCAAATTAACCATAGTTGGCGGCCCGTAAGCCATCCCATGGCTAGCGATGTTTCACTAAGTCTAGCACAAATGCAATTAGCTGGTCAGTGCTTTGATCACTCACGTAACACAATCTTCGTATTGTCTAGCTATATCCATAATATAAGCACAATGCGAACGCAGTTTTCGCAAACTGTATTTGCGATGAAAACGCTATATCCGAAAGGACAGCCTAGGCCTATATAAATCCCTCCATTTCAACTGTTGAGTCTACTGTTTCTCACCTAGGATGTACTTGGAGGCAGAGGCAGGCTGCTGGATCATCTTCTTCACGGTACTGACTGACCGTCAATGTACACTCTTGCCATGTTACGATCTGGGAGGTCAAACGAAACACACCAATTATATTGTTCGTCGTGACAGCCTCCGCCCTCCCGCCTATATCTATATTATGATATACTTGAACGACGGTTGAAAAATGGATAAAAAACTGTTAGAGCGCATGCGTTTGAGAAGCAACAGCATTTTCCACGTTTAAGAAGTTAGTACGAATAATGAATAATGGACGAGTCCGTTCAAATGAAGTCCCATAATGACAAAAACCGTTCCGAGGCATATCGAAGCTAATTTTATATCGACACATCAACGGTGACGATTTACGTACGATAAACGACGATATCGAGCTAGTGCATCGACGAAACGGTTTTCCATCTTGACGTCCTTTTGAACGTCGCCGTCGCCTACTCGTCGTTGCTCCCAGACGACGACGCCTCTTTAAATATCGACTGTCGAGGCACGAGAAATTTACGTTCAAACCGAAATATGAGCTTTCTCAACCAGTTCTATTAATCAAGAAGGTTGGGCCAGGTCAGGTTTGTTTGTCTGTGAATATTGCACTAAAAGTACACTGCTCCTGTTTCCGAGTGGATTTCCTGGAGGCGCGTCAGAGCAATTTAAAAATAAACCACCCTAGTCCACTCTCAGTAATGTTTCTATCACTTATCCAGAATGGGCGCTCTCTGTAATTCCAACTGGTCGCAGACAGTCAGTGAGTATGTCAACCAAGAATAGCCAGCCATAAAGCCCACCTCGCGAAATTTACATTCTTGATGAAGTAAAACCAGGTCGCTCACGCATTCGATAACATTTGAACAGTATTATTCGAAAAACATTGTTTCGAAATTAAACAGTTTCTATACTCTTTATCTGCCGTCACTTCTGAAACTCGTCCACGCGGTTGGTAAACAAACATTTGTTGAACGCTATGCCCAGCAAATGAAAACAGTACATTTCGAAATGTGACACCTAATTTCAAAGGTGATTGGAAACAAATTTCATTGTGATATCTTGCAAGCGTCGTCGTCGTTCTTGGCCAGTTGCTACCAGACTGCCTGACGACGATGCCTCGTTAATTTACTCAGAGCAGCAAAATGTAGAATACACAGTTCAGTCGTTTATACTCACTGCCCCTGGTCCACCAATGTGGTTCCTTCAATACCCGGATGATATGTGGGTGTTCCACATACGGTCCCACAGGTCAGTGGTGCCGCACTTCGGCATGCCGAGGAGATAAAAATACGGCATGCATCTTAAGTCGCTGTTGATGTTCGTCCAGCAGAATCCCCGATACCCGGGGGTGAATGTAGGCGGTACATACTTGAACACCTGGAAAAATAATAGTTTACTCAGTAAAGTATTTGAGTTGTATCATGTACACCTTTACTTTTATTTGTCAGATCATCGGAACAAGTAGTTGATTCCACAAAAACGGCAGAGTTCACTTCAACGCAAATTGCACCTCACGGTTGCCCAAACCACATAAGCACCTTGGTGGAGAGGATAAAAACCTTACCCAAGGTTAAACGTATAGCATAGTTTCGAACTCTAAACCTCCGAGGGGAGGGGAGTCAGGCGCTCAGTGGACCCCGATAGTTTTCCTCTGCAAGTTAGTCGAGTATTCCACCCATCGATTGGAAGGTGTCTAGTACATTTCAATAGAATTTGGATCGGTCCACCCTTAAATAACCTCGATCAAATAAGAGGGAAAATTGGGACTGCTAACATGGTAATTATACTTTCTTGGATACTCACAACTGGGGCCAGTCTTCTCACTCCTCTGAGATATTCCACTTGCTAGAGAAGTTGTCCAGGGCTACTTTTTGTTTCCTACCACGTCTCCCCTCCGACCTCCCGCCTGTTTCCGACCGACTTCCGGGTGATTACCGGCGGTCTCCGCTCCTTGCACCACGCCCAGGACGACGTGGTCGTTACTCATGACCTCACCATCGCCGTACCTTTTCTCCACCTTTCGCACGACTCTCGTTTACCCTCATCAATCGCCTGGTTGTGGTCGAATGATTCGTCGTGGTGGTTGACGTCTTCAGCGACCGTATGTGTCTCTTCGACGTGTCGACCTCCACTGTCGCCCAACGCGTCGTCCCTGCCCTCTGGTTCCACTCCCGGCTTTTCCGTCTCCGGGTTCCTCATCGTCGTCAGATATGCCACCGTCCCCTTCGATCGATTGGTTATGCTCGCTTAATTGTTGGTGGTCGGGACTTTCCTGGCCCTCATCATCAACATTGTCGTCATGATTATCTTCTCTAACATCTCCACCACCTTCCCGGTTACTGCCAATGGGCACTTCTGATACCACCGATGACCATTTTGGATCCGCCGTTTGACAGCTCATGAGGGCCCCTCTCCTCCCAATTTTGACAGTTTTGAAATCAGACATCGCAACATCCTTAGGACGATCACTATCACTAGCCTTGACGTCATCGCTCTTATCGATCGCCGCTTGTCGGTAGTTCGATTGATCCCCTTGTATCCCGGCATACGATTGGTCGTTTCCGTCTCGCCCCTCGTAGGGGACGTCGCCCTCGGATTTCTCCTGAGATCTGTAGGACCCGGAATTTTGCTCCCCTCCAATGACTCCTCGTTCCCAGACGAGACTCGAGTTCTCTTCCGTATTCAGTCGCCGTGAGCGTGGTCATTTCTCCCGGCTCGACCAATGTGCTGCGTCTCGATCAGTTCGGAATACAAACGCCGAGGGAGAATGGACTCATCACCGCGTTCCGTCTTGGTCATAGGAGGCGTGGTCTATGCAAATGAGTATGACGACAATGCCAATCATTCCGATCATCAGCCTCATCTGTTGAATTGACGAAACCAAAATAGGTTTGGGGATGAAAAGATGGTCTGATGATTATCGACAAACCTCATACCACATCCTAAACATATTGATGACTGATCCCACGATCACTCAATGGCCTCCCAAATGAGTGCAAAGCAACACAGTGCTATGCAGATAACAATGACAAGTCATGACTTTAATGCAGCGGAAAATAATTTCCTCCAGGTTAAATCCAAATTTGTTGGAAGAAACATTTTGCTAAATGGGGAAAGAGGAGGTCTCGTGCTTTGTTATCTGTGACGTTTTTGCCAAATCTACTTTTCTAAATGTAAAAGTCCATAGCCTATATGCCTATATGTGTGGGCATACAGTAAAGCCATCCTCCAAACGTTTCATCATAAATAGGCCCATGCCAACTTGTCTTATATGCTGCATAATCGTAGCCTAGAGTTACGAGCGGAAACGATAATCAACAGTTGAAAAGAATACCTTGCTGGTGATGCTTTCCCAACGGAAGCATGGTTAGATCATGCTGACAATGTGGAACAAAGGCCATACACTGGAGTGTCTCACCGGACTGAAGTCATGTGGGGGAGGAGAGGGAGTAGGGGAGTTCCACTGCTCCCTTTTGGCAATCGTTCTGGACAATTCGGTCTCCTGACCCCCCCCCCCCCCCCCCCTCCACCTCGCCCCTTCTACTCACTAGTGCAGAAGAGTCACTGATTAGTAGTCACCTCATCTAGTGATCACGCCGTAACTCTAACTTACGACTGCCTATATTGCAGACCGAAATAAGTGTAGCACTAGGCTCTAGCCCTAACCTACGTCGCATGCCGGAATCTAGTGTATTCCTAGACTGTTGGGTCGAATGATATGACTGACAGGGAGCGTAAGAACTTCATATCAGGGACTGTAAGCAAGAATGCACGTAATTGTGCGATCACCACTAACTCTTTCGGTCACAGCTACACACTCTTAAAAATGTACAATTTACACATCGTTGTGTAACTAGCACACATATCCCGCTATTGCGAAGAAATCACACAACATTGTGTAACGGTGTGTAGAAAATTACACAAATTGTATAGATTATACAATGATGGTGTAATTTCCTATACAACACCGGTATAGATGTGCTAGTTAGAAAACATCCTAGCATTGCCGTAGAACAAACTGATTACGTTTCTAATTAAGATTGAGGTTTCTTTCCGAAAATGATTAACTACCTTTACCAAAATAAGTTGCGTTCTTTGACACGTTTTTTGGGGGGAGGGGGGGGGGGGGGGGGGGGGGGACATACAGTTTTGAACATGATCTGATTAATCTTAATTGACTTAGGCTGTTCTGTGGTTTGTTCTTTAGTGGTTTGTTTTTCTTATGCAGTGTTCAAAGTTTGTACGAAGAAGAATAACGTAGCCACAAATCTTGCAAACTATTATTTCCCTAACGGACCCCGGAATGGAGACCATGCAGAGTGGACAGCCTCCATGCAAGTATTGACCATTCGGGAAAACATGCCCAACAATTACTTACACTTCACTAAAGCAGGCTGTTCGACTTGATTACTGAGTAGTAATTTACGTCACACATGCACACACGCATACACTGGCACGCACACACACACGAACAAACGCGCACACACACACGTACACACACAATAACATATGCCCACGAGAGAACAAGGCCATATGGAAAATAATATCATAATATAACTTACCGCATATCTTGAAAGCTTGCGAAACATTTCTTATGGCTGCATTCCTCTCACAAACTTGGGATTACCGTCTCAGATCTAATCATACCATGCATGTAGACTTTAGTACAACCATACCACCCTTGAGGTCGTGAAAATTCAGCTGGCTTCGCATATTGGGTAATACGACTTCACAATACAATTGATTGACCGTCGAGTACTTCCGGATATTAGCAACAATTTACGATAGATATTTTCATTAATTAGTTTGCACGAATAATCCTCGTGTATTAATAGGCTATGAGTAGTACTGCGGGAGTCAACCCTATACCGCTGATTTCCTTATAACCCTTGTGTGCTTTAACGTGACAATTAAAATGGACGCGGGCCAGCTGCCAACTAGAAAACCCCACAGCTAACGGCTGTCTAAACAAAAACACAATAAGAGCGCTGATTTCCTTATAACCCTTCAGATCCTCCTTAGCCAGGCAGCCTAAACTGGCCAAACGCGTAGATCTGACACCCAAGTTAGCCTAACGAAAATTGTGTGTACTTAGGCTACGTTCTCACACAGTGTTTAGCCCCTAGTCGTTTCAAAGGAACTCAGCCATCCATTAACCCGAGCCTTCTCTCCACAGTACAGTAACCCTGCACACAAGGTAGGTGCGTTGATCCGAAACATGTTTAACACGACAGGATATAGGTTGTTTTTCGCGCATTATTCTGTCCTTCCCGGTTTATTGTGAAGGAAAGTAATCAATAAATTGTTTCTTTAAAAGTATCCTAATCTGAACTGATGCTTTATTAGTATTTCCGCCTTAATAGGCCATTTTAAGATTGTATGATTTTTTTTTTTTTTTTTTTTTTTCGAGGAGAGAGATAAATATGTTCAATGTTACAAAGTCAATGCAGAAAGTACTTCGTGTGCAGGGTATCGAAGAAGGCAGGTTGTGACCCTCAACTTCTATAAGGGCCTCCATATACAGGCAAGTCTTCTTAACTCAACGCACAAAATAATTATCATTGCAGCTTTAAACCTCTACACAATTTGGCCTCCTTGTGTCGTTGGCCTGTGTCCGCTTTACGTGATTACCATACGTTTTGAAACTGATGGTCGGGATGAGGAAGAATATTTTACGAAACAATTACTACCGGGAAACACAATGATCCGTTCGTTCCGATATATGGTCATGTATTATGTATGTATGTATGTATGTATGTATGTATGTATGTGAATTTCCCATGCATTATGAGTACATGGGTAGATCCCCATCAATTTTGGGGTTCAGGTCGAAGGTCATCCGTGGTCAACAGCGGTCAAAGTCTGAAAACCATGTTGACCCGATAATTCCAGAGTGCTTCGTCCGATCGAGCTGATATTCAGTATACAACTTACATATGGAAAGTATAGAACCCTGATGTTGTCGGTATAGATGGGTCATTGTTTAGAAGTAACCGCAAAGTATGCGTAGTGATTCCTTGTCAATAGCCAACATTTGTAACAAACGGAGCCTTTCAAAATCACTTAAATCTGAATATCCTATTCCACTCAGGCAGTCGAAAATATCAACAACACACACAACCGGATCGTGCTGTCAAGTTGAGTTTCAAGTAACACGTTCCTTCCTTTGGTCCATTAAACTACACCCAAATAATACCGGTACTTCTGCCGATAATCTCCACGTTCCTCGAAATGTAGGGTGGTTTCTATCTGCGTATGCTGACTATTGAGCAAATCACAATACACTGTGGTAAGATATGGATTTTTCAAAAGCTTGGTTCGCTCCAGGATTGAAAACAATGGACACACAAGTTACATGATGAAAAGTTCAATACCAGCCAGTATTCGAGTGACATATGAAACGCGGTTCCCTCTTTGTATCTCACAGACGAATTAGAACTTCCCTCTTACGATGTTCCTCTGAGTGTCTCAGTCTCGATGCCGAGAAGTCAGTGTCGAACATGAGATTTATCAGTGTTTCAAAGCTGTTTCACCCTTTCTCAGAGGACATACTAGAAAATAGTGTGGATAGCAGTGTTTAGTTACGCCAGTGCAATTGACTTTTTGGTTTGGTGCAAACAAGACGCTCTGGTGCGTCCCACAAAACCCAGCCACTTCGAGGGCAGAACGTGCTCCGAACCAGTCACAGGTCATTAGGCCTATGAGGTTAAATGGTCAAATGAGGTTTAAAAATAAAAGTAGGTCATCAGATAGATGTAGTTCACATAGACGAACAAAACTTTTCAATATTAAACAACATTGCTACCGGAATGTTCGTTGCAAGATATAGAAGGATTGTCCTATGGTGACCTCCTATGACCTTGACCTGACACCAAAACGATAGAGTTCATACTCACTATATGTGCAACCCATTACCTAATATGAACTTAATAGATACTTGCCTTCATCAGATATCATGCTGACAATGTTTTCTGACTTTGCCCTGTCGTGACGTTGAATGACCTTTAACTGGCACTAGAAACATCGGGGTTCATCTTCTCCACTCAAGCAACCCACGTGCCCAACTTGTATACCTTTTTTGCGTTCGTTAGATATCGTGCTGAAAAGGGGTGTCACACACATACACACACACGCACCACACGCACACACCAGACATGACGGAATAGGCAAGGAATCATAGAGTGAAGAACAGTTGTGGAAAACTTCTGGTTACTTTTGGCTTTGTGAACTCGACCCCACCTACATTAATCAGGTTCATATTTAGTATGTGGGTACATGAGTTGCAATGTAATTGTCACTGTATTGTTTTGGGGGTCAGCTCAAATGTCATTGGGGGCAGCATAGGTGAAATTTAGACCATTGCGAGAAATGGATATTTGACCAATCTCAGCTTGTGAACACAATAACTCGACCCCACATGGGTGGAGAAGCTAAACAAGTGGTACCGTGGGCGCCACATAACGAGTACATGATCCCTATTTGGGGTTTGAAAGGTCATCTGAGGTCACCGAACATCAAAGCAGTAAAAGAATCACTCAACCTTTAAGTTTTCCGGTTGTAGAAGTAGAACGAGTAAGCCGTCCATCAATATAATCAAGGGTACCGCACCACAAACAGTCTACCGTGCTTCAGAAGAACGCGGACATAAGTCAACCCGCCCCTGGCTAGTAATTAGGTATAGGGGGTACGTGCACTCCAGTACATTGGGGTATAGGATAGTGGATATGGGAGCATTTGTGTTCCTGATAGACTAGAGATCCCATGCGGTAGACCAACGTGAACAAACTACAGAGTTACCCGCGTGTGAGGTCGATACAGGACATACTAATGTTCCTTATACAGTTGCAAAACCCGAAATAACATTTTTTATCGAAAGTGGCTGACGTCTGGCGATTTCACTCCGGGGGCTGATAATGTAAAAAAAAAAGTAGAGTATAGCCGCGGTGGTGATTCGTAAACACGAATGGCGAACATGGGGGTGGATCAGGAAGATGGGTTCGGAACTGAAAGCCCCTCCAGGGAGAAAAGTTGCTGATGTGCTGTAAGGGTCAGTATCCACTCCTAAATGGCCTCACCGTATTATGTTCCAAGCATGACAAGTATGAGCTGAGTTTCCTCGTTGACTTAGTACTTACGGCGAACATGATCGTTAAGTTCTCAATATTCGACCACACACAGTTAATCCCAAAAATCCTTTAACAATTTCCAAAAACAATTAGAGTAATTAATTTGATAGTTCGAGAACAATTGGACTTTTCGTCTTTGGTGTTCACATTGACGCACGCACAGCGCAAAACGAAACATCACACATGAGCATACACACACAGACACACGCAAACACTACAACATACGAGCGATAAAAAAAAACACAACAGCGAGTGGCCGTAATCAGAATTTCAAGAGGTTGGTTTTTAATATTATTTTTGGGATGTTTGGTCCGACCAATGAACATGCTATCACGCAGGATCATGACACAAACTATGCCAACCGTACTGCATGTCAACTGTTGACAACGTATTTGTATGCTGGTGTCATGATCAGGCGACCACAAACAGGTTCGTATACTTGATTGGACAAGGTAGGGGGAACTATTTCGGGATGACTGGCGTTTTTAGAGAGGACTATTTCGCAGCGGGGAGCCAAGCTTGCAAGTCATTATGTCGTGCGTTGGTCGTTAGCTCGTTCGTTCGTTCGTTCTGTTCGTTAGTTCATCATTATCTAAACAGGCAGGGCGATCAGGTTGAAACTTGGTGGGTGGATTGGAAACAGGCTACTTGCTAGGCCCTGAGTACATTTTTTTGCATATTTGATTAGATTTTAATTAAATCCAGTTAATTACCTCAATTTCCCACATTCCCATTGAGCTCTCCGTGAGAGAGGTTTGTTACATTACTCCTAGAAGGCAGCAATAGTGTTTATCTTATCTGTCAGCAGGTCCAAGTAAGCAGAGAAGAGGGAAAATGATTTGTCTGTGAACACATCACGCTCTAGTTTCTGTTGGCTGGGAACCAGAAAGAGTGTTTCCACATGGTTGGTTTTAGTCTGCAAGGTTCTTTCAATTGTGTTCATAGTCAGGATGATCATAATTGAGATTTTTAGCAGTAAGAGGAGAGATGTTTAGGGGGGGCAATGGGAGTGGAATGTTAGGGATAGAAAAAAAAAGTTTCCTAATCAGTTTAACTGATTCTACACCTACGACATATTTGCCCGCAGCTACCAAGCGTTAACAATTGCGCTTGGTTTATTGGTCATTTTTTTTTTTTTGGGGGGGGGGGGGGGAGGGGTCGGGGGGGGGAAAAAAAAAAAACGAAAAAAAGAAAAAACAAAAAAAAAAAAAAAAAAAAAAAAGCGTCCTGCCTTCTCAGGGAGGTACGAAATGTTGGTGGACCATAGACCGACGTGGTAGCGCTATAGACGGACTTTTGTCCACCCCTCGATTCACGTCCCTGTTGCAACATAGTCTTCATAGCAACATCGGACATGTGGGGGAAACGAATATTGACAGTTAGCAGAGTAGCCGAATGATTCTAATGTTCCACACATGATTGAAAATCGGGGAGAAAGTTCCACGGAATGTTACTCTCTGGTATTTTGTAGTGGGGCCGGGTAGGAATAAATGTGACCTTATGTTACAGTAAACAACCCACCATGGGGCCAATAGGCACTGACAGTCAGCGGGAGGGGGGGGTAAGGTAGAGCGAGCCGGGCCGTATGAGTCACGTGGGTCGCCTAGTTGTTATTAAATGTAGCAAGTTCGTCCACGTACTGTACGTACTGCCGCCCGTGCGTGACACCATTATGGTATCTGTGTTTATCGAAAGCGATAGGCCGAAGTTAAAGGGGTGCAAGGTCCGGTTCATTCGAATTGTTCCAGGATATGACTGCGTAGACCGCTGCTACTCTCCCCGCCCTGCGACTGCGTTTAATGAAGCTCTCCCCCACCCCCTATTTATCCACCTAAACATTGAGTTCACTCGAACGCTTATCTGTTATACGACTGCCTTCAACAACCCCTAGATAGAGTTTTTCAAAGTTTAATATCTGTTGAGAATCTGTTGCGTATACGAGGGATTGGCAACATCTGTAGAGAATCGGCCTTCTTCCCAGGAGACCGGGGTTCGAATCCGGGTCGAGTCATACCAAGGACTATAAAAATGGTACCTGTTGCCCTTTCGCTGGTGGTTCAGCACAGGGGGATGTAGCTGGGATGCACGCGGGGTAGGCAATTTGCAAGTTGCCGTCTGGTGTTACCGCACATTAAGGTACCGCCAAAGAGGCATTGGCCTATTCCATGTACGAATTCAACTGAACACAGACGTGGCAAGTTTCTAAACAAGATGTAAAGTTACGTAAAAGAGATAACATGTTCCCTTCCCTTCAATTCTCACAAAACTGCGATCTTCACATTCATGTCGCATGCCGTAACGGTACGGGATTTTTGGGAGGTGTGTCTTTCGCCACGTGATTCAATCTGATGTGGTAAAACGCCTTGGGCCCTCACATGGAGAGGCGCTATATTACCGCATGGGGCCTATTGTTATATCAGCGAGTTGTGGTATAAATCACAGGCAAGGGACAAAAAATCGCAGCATGCGTAGTCGTGGTGGGAATTGTACCTTTGGGAGTATTTAAACCCTTTAACCGTGACGAACTCGGCGATTTTGATCAGATTAGGCGAGACATTCTTCTCGAAACATCTCACACTGTTTTTAGATTCTCGTGTTCCGAAATCTCATACGAAAGTTATGTGATTCGGTCGCTTAAAGGAATATGTTGATATCGTTTTCGGTAACATTGAAGGCGGCTAAAGGGAAATGTGCAATGAGCGTCCCATCGGGAGTTAGGAGGCCGATGTGAGAGTAAGACGAGACAGTTTCGGGGGATTGAAACGTCTCAGAGAAGGCGCGCATGTGGATTGTCCATAGTTATAAACCTGACCAAGAAACTGACGGAATGCATAAACTGAATGACTATCGATGAATATTCAACGGGAACCTTGACACATACGTGTCTCGTCTCTTAATATAGCCACTTCCACATATCGGAACAGTCGCTAAATTGGAGCACTCTAGTCAATGTAAAAAATTCCCATAGCAACGCGCATGTATACGAACGAACATATACCCCAACTCAGAGAAAGCTACCACTCTGTCTCCGAAATGACTCGTTGTGAATGAAAATGACGAAAATTATTCGTAGGGCCTACTATATTTATTCTCAGGTGTTTCTAAATAGCGACTACCACTATATATAGACCATACGCAAATTTGTCGCTCAGTGCATTATGGGAAGATGTGTTTTTGCCGCGAAAAGTTCATGTTAAAATGGTACGGAGAAAAACATTTTTTCAGACTGCATTCATAACTGAATATCAAATAGCGCATGGAATTGACAGTATGTTGACACCGATTATTCAGGATCTTGCCTATGTGAATTTCCAACTTACCACATGATTCCAGCAGCAAAATTATTTGATAAAATTGGAATTGCCTCAATGGTCTGGTTTGGTCTTCATATTGCCACTCTGTTGCTTGAGTACACTCCCAACCTTATCCCCTCATATGTGCGCGCCTACCATTCCAAGGAGTTCCCCCGAAACGCCCTCTATCTGTATTTGCGATTGGTCTATACAGGTCACACTAAAGAAAAAAAAAAACATACTGCCCCTATGTGTGGTGCTCCGTATATAAAAAAATTCAAGAAACATCAAAGCAGGAGACCTTCCACATAACCCTACACTCATGAACTCAACCAGTGGGCAATCGGTGCAACCCCGCCCTAACTTTATAAGAGTGCTCCTTACTGTACGTTTTTTGCCTGCAACATATTCCATCAACTACTTGCCCCTCCCCCCCCCCCACCCGAAAATTGTCATTAACCGGCTTTGGGGCCGCTGCGCCCCCACTCCCGCACATTGGCTGTGGACCCCTAATTTTCAGCAAGTGGCTGCGGTAAATGTGGCACAACCTAGAAAATAACCTCGAGGCCCTATTTTCCAAGATGATTCTGATTTGAGGCTTAGAACAATATCTGGCAAAATACCACCAGAACAACTAGATATAAAGTACTCTGGGTCTTCAAAACAGGACGACAATTGTACTCATTTTGATGTGGATACGCTACATAGCAAAAGGGTATGTTAATATTTTCGACACCTCCGGTTTATGGTATAAGCGCAATGCCAGTATCCAGCCCACTACTTTAGTTGCCCTCTAATAAATATCCACATGGTGTTGTAATGAACCATCATTTACGCTGAAACAGTTTTTTTTTTATAACTGGGTGATATTTGATTGCCCAGATTTGGGTCGAAGTACCGGATGTTACAGAGTCAAGTATGTACTCGAGGTATGTTTTTGCGAGATCTCGTAACCACTCCCAATGACAAGTGTTTGGCGTATACGTCAATGTTTATATACCCCTATGACTAATTAGTTAATCTATATCTTATGCATATGACTGATTCCACTGACCGAGGCAAGTTTTGGGGGCGGTTTTATGACTCTCCCCACTTTAAGTATAACTCATCACAACATGGTTACCACCCCCCGGTATAAAGGTACATGCCAGGATGACGGGCAGACGGTCAACCGCGGCATTTTCGAGCGTTCCAGGATAAGCCGCTGTACTATGTTTGCTCGCCCAAGGTACCGGCGCAGTTCAAGATCATAAGTGGGAAAATGTGACCCTCCACAGTTGCGCAATTACAGAAAGATACAAAGTATCAAAATTCAGGTTCTACCGACGAAGATTGTGTGATAGAACAGAGCGCCTGGGGGAAATGTGGGTCCCAACACATTCCATAAAACGCGTACCCAGTTAGCCGGCCCGCAGGCACGTTGAATTACTGTAATCATCTTTGGAAAACGTGGAAACTCGGTCAGCCTAGCACGGAACATGAAGTAGCGGTTTTTGACGTTGTAGTTTTTTGTGGCTTATGATTTGTTTTTTCGCGGGGTAGACGTCACGCAGGAAATCTTCCATCTCGTTGACATTATCTTCGAGAATAAATAAGATGAGGTTGAAGAGAGCCACGTTGGCCTAACATGGCGTTTTGGATTCTTGGCGAATGCAAAAGGAATCTAGGCAGTCACGCGTGTGCGTGTGTGTGGGTTGTAGTGTATGTGTGTGGGGTGTGTATGTGTGTTGTATGTGTGTGTGTGTGTGTGACAACTTCGTTCACGCGATATATAAACAACGCAGCATGTATTATGTTCATATCAGTAGGTAGGGTCACCTATGGAAGGGATGACCCCTATTGTTTTTGGTACCAATCAGATTAGTCGTTCAAGGCATGAGAGGTCCAACTTTGAAAAGTGTTTCGCACGATATCTAAGATTCGCAAGCAGGTATGAAAATCATATTTGGTAGGTAGGTGTAACCCATGGCGGGGACCCCCCCCTGACCCTATTGTTTTTGGTGTGAGGTCAAGTGCATTTAGGTTCATCATATGGCATCGATATACTTGGCAACAAAACATTTTAGAGTTATGTCGAACGGACAGTTTTGTCGTCTGGGTTGAAAAGAATCTGTGACCGCCTGACCTCTTTTAACCTTTTGACCTTCTGACATCATTTGACCTCTGATCTAGTGATTTTGCATGCTTTTTTGTATTGGAGGGGGCGTTTTCATTGGTTTTTAAGACAAAAAAAAAGTCACTGGAGACACTACCATACTAGCGATACTATTCCAAGCTATCTCAATGAATGTGGAAGGTCAAGACAGTAAAATCTCAGATATCTCGGCAACGAAAACATTTTGGAGGACTCTTAATGGAAAGTTTCGTTGTCTGGTGAAATATATGGTGACAACTTTGACCGATTTGACCTATGACCTTTGACCTCATTTACCCTTTGACTGGTGATTTTGCCATTGCTTTTTATGTGTTGGCCGGGAAGCGTTCTGTAAGCCAAACGAAAAGCGAAGACACTACCATACTACGATACTATTATCACAAGCATCTCAATGAATGTGGAAGGGCAAGACACTAAAACACTGGAATGTGGAAATTGGCATTTGACATCGGCTCGTCAGCATAATTAATGAATGCAAGTATCTACAAGTTCAAATTAAGTGTGTGATTGTACACAGGATGAAGAATGAACCAATTGTTTTGGTATTCGGTCAAGGTAATTCCAGGTAACCATAGGACAATCCTTTAATCTCTGCAACGATTCATTGTACAGAGTGGGAACAAGCATCAAGCAACAAACAAATATTTCCCCCAGGAAGACAGCTACAAATTCTTGAATGTACATTTTATTGTTATTCCTGATATGTTGAAGGGGATGGCCTGCACCAAAATAGTTCCCCTAGACAAGAGGTACTAATTCTTGAATTGTCATTTATATTGCCCCAGTGAACAGCCTATTGGCTTTTACCTCCGACCAGTAGTGGAGTGTTGCTAAGGGTGGGGGTGGAAATTTTGGTCTTGCACGCCACCCCCCTCCCACCAGGTTTCATATGCAGCTATGAAAATTTAAAAATGTAGCCCTGTTTGAAGCTGATCACTGAATATTGACAAATTCCAAATTGCAAAGCAGAACGCCTTTCTTGCGTATAACCTCCTCTCATTAGTGTTACATTTTTCGACCACCAAATTGTTGTGTTGCCCCCTTCCTAAAATCTGGTGCTTCCTCCCCCCTCCCTCTTCCCATTCCCCAATACAAGTATTCCCCCTAGTGAGACAGTACAAATGCTTCAATTGTCATTTATATTATTCCTGATATGTCTGATTATTGGACTAGACCAGTGAAGCGCTATGTATGTATGTATGTACCTCCTGATCAGTAGTGGTCAAGTGTTGCTATGGGTGGGCGTGGGAATGGCAGGCAGATAAACCTTTTCTTAAGGCCAACACCCCCCCCCCCAGGTTTCATAGGCAGACTATGGAAAATTGAAAATGTAGCCCTATTTGAACTGCATCACTGCATGTCATGACAAATTCTAATTGCAAGGCCAGAAAGTTTCTTCTTGTATATACTTCTATACGATACATGGATATCGATGGGAGGGGTAGACAAACTGGCAGTTTCTTCCATAGGAGTATATTTATTATCTCTCGAGGGGAGAATGCCAAGTTTGTGCCTACATAATTGAAAACGGTGATATGATCTTCAAACTGTCCCAATTTAACTAGTTATTACAGCAGAAATGCACCACCAGGAAAAGGGCCTGCTGAATTTCATTTAAGAACAACCTATGGTAGTTCCAGACCATTATCATCTTCAACCACTGTTTGCATTGCGTGGTATACTATAAAAGCCTCAGTTGACTGGTCAACATCCCCCAATCCTCAAAGGATTAATCCTCGAGTGTGGGTGTGAGACTGCAAAGAAGTGAGAAGTAACAAAACATAATAAACTTAGACTGCAGGTCAGACCTTCAGTGTGGAAATGGTACTGGCACTGGCAATTGATCAGAGGATTGAGAGTGTAATCAATTATTCTCTGTGTGCATCAGTATACTGATTATCTGATTGTTTACACTTGCCTACTGGGAATGCGAAAGCACAATGCCAGGATGTAAATTATTGACAGGCAGGACTGACCATTGGTATTAGTACCTGTGATTGCATAGAAAGCCCTAATGAGGGGATTAACGGTGGTGTGTGTAGATGCAGCGAGTTGGGAGGAAGAAGAAAGCAAGGGTCAAGGTGGCTTCTGAAAGTGGAAGGGCACAACATTGGGGCATTTTTTTGCTATTGAGACAAAAAGTGAGGGCATACCTGTACCCCAGGAGCAAAAAAGGAGGGCATTACCCTGTACCCCAGGCAGAAATGGCAGTGGTTAAGTCTATAAGTTATCTCTCTTCTTCCCCAGTGGCCTCTCTATCTGGTGTGACTGTCACATGATGTGGGACTATTGGGAAAAGTGATTGCCAGGATAATACAATGTTAAACAATTGGCCAGAAGTTATACTGCGGGATCAACATTAACTGAGCCACATAATCAGAAATGTTCTCAACATGGGCTATATACTAGAAAATTCAAAATCTTGTTGTTCTATTAGCGATTTGTATTATTATAGTTGCAGCCCGATATATTTGTTATGGGAGGTGCTGATGGGGTGGGCATATAGAAGGACATCCTCAACCCACCAAAGTAGGAAGAGAATATGTGATTTGAAAAGCCTTGGTGAAAAGTTGACCCTAAAAATCAAGCAATAATACATTTGATGGACTGGTAACATGGCTATTGATACAAGTATCTGAACAGTTAGCAACTTGTCAATGGCATGACCAACCCCTTGTACCCCAGACCAAGGTGAGTCATTGGAATTCAACAAAAGATGCACCCTCAGGTCACTGTGACTGACAAATAATGAAAATTGAGGTTACACCCACAGTCACTTGAAAGACCCAGATACTCTGCTGTACAAATTGAAAACAATTGACGGGCAATGACTTACCCTCCAGTCACATTTTGATTAAGAATATGGTACAATGGACCAACATGTGAAGACACCATGTATTGGACACTGACTGTACCTACAATGAACTCGCATTGTCCAGGGTAGTGGAGGGATGCAATTCGATATATATAGGCCTGTATGCGCTTCGCTTTCCCCACACATATACCCCTAAAAAAGATATTTTTCCCAATTTGTAATGTGTTGGTCGGCCGATTCAAAGAAATGCCACCTCATTCAATCTATCTGCGTTGACCAAACCAGTCACTTATGAGTAAGGAATGTTGCTAAAGTGATCCTCATCTTTAGCCTTGCCTGCAGTCTGTGATTGTGGGACGGTCGCTGGGACTTCCCACACTGAATGGAAAACATTGGAACTCGATGGTTATGACTCGGGACTTTACCTTCACTCTCAGATATACTTACTTTACCAGGTTTATTTTTCAGTATTTCATTTCAGGGCCCAAATGACTGTTTGACCTGGTCAAAAGCAACAAGTATCTTCTCTCATGCGCTGAGTAAATATTGAGGTGATATTTTGTGTCAAGTGGGGTTGAGTGGCAAAACACATCTGCAGGTTTGATATAGCTGAGTAGGGGAACAGTCAGGAAAAAGGCAAGGACTCACACGCCAGAGTGCGGTTCTTGTTTTTGCCGTCATCGGCCTGTAAAAATAACAAGCAGACCGGCATTGGCGAAGATTCGAACAAATGTGTGTGTGTGTGTGCGTGCGTGCTTCCGCCAAGAAGTTGGGGTTTTTTATTCACAGCATAACTGATTAAAGGACAACTGCAGGCTTGAATACAAGAAGAGGTTTATAGTGGAGATGGAAAAATGTATTATAGGCCTCATTTTCCTGTCACCTCCATGTTTTTTTTCCATCCCTCGAGATCCAAACCACCCCCCCATTTCAATACGATGGCCTATGTGGAATTTATGGCCTTCAAAATTTGGGCCATTAAACAGAAAAAATGAGGATCACAATGACGTCACACATGGAAACACAGGAAATTATGTTATGTATGTGATGTTATTTTGTTGAATAATTATAAGTCAACATTTAGCAGGAAGTTCTGTTGTCTTTCTCTCACAATAATTCATCAACACCTACCAACCCATACAGCAATCCTCTCCCATAGACTAAATGCTTTTCGAAGGTGGGAATATATTTGAATTTAAACAGAAAACAAAAAATGTTTGCAGGGTTGTGCCAAAGTACGACATCATTTATTATTGCACGAGGATGCTTCCCGATCTTGCGCAAATACACTGCTTCACAATACACAAACCACAATGACTAAACCCGTAAACGGAAAATCCTAGGAACTTCCGGTTGAAAACGCATTCAGTTTTATCCAGCTATGAGGTAAGCCCTGGTATAAATCATTCTGCAAGTGTCATTTAAGGCTGGATTCATAGACGCGGATGTAGCATGCGGCAAGACACCATAAATGGTGGATATGCGTGTACGAAAATGAAACGTGTTGAATGAGCTGCAGGTGGTTTGTAGAGAAGGGAGATGGAGATGGATGGAGTTCCGTAACAGACAAAAAAAAAAGTTCAAATAAAATGGAACGAAAACTGAGGGGCCAATTTATTATTGTGTACGGACGTGCGGCAATAGTGCGCATCGCGGCAAATTGATTCTTCGGATCTTCTTCCCGATGAAGCAATTTAACGTCCTTATTCGTGGGTTCTAGATATTCATGCATGGTCCTTTCACATTTTTTATCACTTCCCTCAGGAATGTTAACCTCCCTCGCAAAATTATGATTTTCACATTCATAACGCACACCACTTCCGCATCTATGGAACCATAGCCTCACCTCTATGGGATATCAAGCCTACCTCACACTAAACAGAGTTCAACGCCGCAGCGCCTACAGTCTCCGCTTGCGGTGACTGCGAGCGGCGAACGTATAGTAAGCTCCTTGCGACTCCTCGCGAAATTCACTGCGCGGTCGAATTCCCAGACAGTGATTGTATTGTTTGAACGCGCACTGGAGGAATGCACAGCAGAAGAAACTACGAGGAATCTCTTTCATTTCGAAGCGGTCGCTAATTTGTCCTCCGAGAATTTTTTAAGGAAGTTGGACCACTGATAGCAAAAAGGATACGACTTTCAGCTCGAGCAATTTCGTAAGATCCATCTGCCCATGTTTTTATTTTTTTCATTTGCCATCACAAAACTACGTGGGCCTTGCGGAATTTCGATTCAAAATTCGCCGCAACGCTTGCGGCCACTCGCAGTGGCTACGGTGTTGCGGTCATCGCCTCACATCTTACGGTAATACAGTGACCGCGAATATGACCATAAGCTGTTGCAAGCCTTGAGATCAAGCAATCCGTACAGTTTGAGGCAGGCTTTAGGCTAGGATTAAATAGGTGTGAATGCGGGAAGCGGTATGAACGTGAAAACCGTTTCCTCACGAAGGAAAATTTTCAGGAAAAGAAAAAAAAAGTGTGGTGATGCGGAAAGACCATTGAAATGCGGCGGCTCGTACATATGAATAATATTGCCGCACGTCTTTCTTCCAGATGCATAAATGCTAAACATGACTGTCAAATTCTGAAACGTTCTCATTGTTAGACGCGTGGTGTTTTTCAATGATATTTAGTCGATAAATGGTGTTTCAATGATATTTAATTCTACCTCGCCATTCCACTACTTTGGTATCACGTGAGAGATAGCACGAGCAGTTCGACGGCTTCAGTGTGTGAGTAGAGTTCAGGCCCTGTAGATTGTAATCCCTTCGCTTGTGTAATGTATCGGATAAATCTTAAACAAACTTCGTCCCGTGGACTCGTTCAATTTGGCGATTGATAACTGTTCATGGTATCAATGCGTTTCGAAGGTGTTTGCAGGATGTTCTCTGCCTCTATAGAATCCACGGCCTATCGGTCTCGGTGAACCACTCACTCCCCCTCTCACTCACTCACGTCACTCACCCACTCACTCATCGAGCCACAATATGCCTGGAAGACCCCGCTGCATCCACCCGCCTCGTCCAATCACCTCGGGCAATGATCAGGCCGTGGTCTGGCCCGTCGCCCTCAACACCCTGAGGTACTCGCGAATTCTCCAGGAAGCCTCTCTACACATTGAGTCCGAAGGCCTTGAGAAATCGATAGTGATCACAAAAGAAAAACCCTACGAATTCACGCATCCGCTAAGACTGGACACGGGGAGCCGAGTTGCGATCCACAGTTGACTTCTTGAGAGCGCAACCCGACTGCTCAGGACGCTGATGCGCAAGTGACTGACAACGGATTCTGTTAAAGGCTGTCATGGATCAATATCTGCACGAATTTGGTATCCCAGTTTTCGATCAGTTGGCTGCGTAAGTTGCTATTTAGTGTACTTGAGCAAACTGAATAGAAAATATTTCGATAAGGCCCCAAATTTACTGGATTATTTTGAAGATTGATCTAATAATATTGGATAATATCTCAATATTTTTTTTTATATATAATTGTTTATGAAATCTCAGGGAACCTAACAACCGATAAATACTGAAAGGTTCTTCAAAAATGGAAAGAAAACTTTTTTTTCAAAAATGGTGAGCTAAACTGCACAGAATTAGCAGCTGGGTATAACAGCAAGCACCATGTTCACGTTCGAAAAAATCTGATGGCCTAAAAGTGGAAATAAAGTTACAAGAAATATTCAATTAGTTAATATTGGTTCGCAGTTCAACCCTCATTCGCTTAGACACATCAGTGAAATGATTTTCTGGTAGGCGTGAGGATTGGCCCTGATTCCTGAAGGGAAGAAACTGTTCGATTGCGCAATATGTTTAACGTTCGTATTTGGCAGAGAAATCATAACCTGTGGTATTCAAGTTAATATAGCATTCCAGTGTGTTGGCTGGTGTGATCCCCTATATGACCTGTGGCTTTTAATGGGTCACTAAAGTTTACGGTTTCGGTAACCTGCGTTAGTTTAGATATTCATCAATGACAACCTCTAAAAATGATCCTAGCGAAGACTTGTCAGGTACTGAGAGGAGTATAACCCACTATAGTTATTGCCCAGTCCCAGCTATATCACCCTTCCCTCTCCAGATTGGAACAATAAGTTCCCCTTTTCAGCCAGTTGGCATGAGCTGGGACGACACCAGTGCTCCAAACAGGGCAGTAAAGACCATTCAACTCGAGGGCAGCCTGGCCGCCAGTCCAGAGCATCTCTTCATTTATGTCACAGACCCCCCGGAGCTTCCCTGCCCTTCAACTGCTCCAATGTCTTCCGAGATTCTTCAATAGTAGACACGTCACAATCCATAGGCAGTTCAGACAACAGGGGTTCGCAAACCATCCTATCTGAAGTTCCAGCTGGGGCCTTGTACACATCCTCAAAATACCCTACCAAGCGGGCCCTCACATCGATTCCTCTGTCGAGACCTGCCGTTATCTGCCTTAACAGCTGGGCACCGTGCCACAGAGGCCGAGTCGCGGCCAGTCCCTGAATCGCTCTGTATAGGCCGGCTGCGAGGCACCCCAGTCAGCTGGTGTCTCTCCAAGGACTCACAAAAACACGCCTCTCGGTCGCGTCGCATCCATCCATCGAGGTGTTGGAACATTGAAGGTGCTGACTATACAGTCCAACGACAACCTGACATTTCACTCGAGCGGCATAAGAAACTCTCGTCTTGCACTTGTCAATTGCGTGACGCACCACCGATACCAGGACAGGTCAGTCAGATGTGAGTCAGTCAAATCCAAAGTGACTCACATGTGCCTTACTTTCCTAAATGGTCAGTCACAAAAGCTGACTCTTGAGGTGTGCCATTTTCATGTGGAAAATAACGGAAAAGGCTGGCCTACTACAGTGGTTCATTTTCAATTGATTGTAAGTCATCCATGTGCTGAGGGTGCCGAGCGCGTCAATGTACAAAACTTGTATGACCCCACATTGAAAAAATGACTCATCAGGTAAATAGGGTTCGTCATAAACGTTTAAGACGATTGCAACATTGATGGATCTGCATGGAAAAACAGTAAAGTATCATGGCAAATATGTCATCAGAGATCAGGTTAATTTGTATTAATTAACCTAGATTACAAAATGATTAGATCGGCAAAAATATTGAATGTCATTTCGAGGTCATCAGATGTCATTGTTCTTAAGTTTCCATATACTTTCTTCTCGTAAACTAGGACACACTCTGTTGATCCTCAAAGAGCAACAAGCCGTGTGTGGCATATAGACACAAGCGCGTCGGGATTTCGATTTTTAATCTTTATTCGAAATATTTTAATTCAGAAGCCCGAAGACGGATCAACTACGCAGGGGTCCGTGAATAAATTTTGAAAGTTTTTCTAGCCGCGAGAATCCTCCCTAACACTGCCTGATCCACTCGAATTTAACTCCACTGTTCCTCGGCCCGGGGAGTCCTCTTCCGCGTCCGATAGAATCCCATTCACGCACATCGCGCTATCGATTCATGTGACAACCCAATGGGTGATATCAAATTTTGACAGGTGGAGGAAGGGAATACACTATAAAAGGAAGTCTCCGTATAGAGATCGAGATTTTTTTCAGAGATAAAAAGCGTTTATTTTCTTTTCATTTTAATATTTCATGCAGAATGGAATCTCCGCATTGAACGGGCGAGCTATACAGCGGTTCACGAACAGTACTGTTTTGGCAGAAAATACGACTCGGGCCTACGGTTATTGAGACAGTCACTGTGAAAACAGTTGGTTACTCGACTCGGCGTTCGACGGAAGCCGAGTTTTGTCCGAAGTTGATTCGATATCACAGAAGTTAGCTTCTTCTTCTTTCAGTTCCTCCATCTCTAAACATTCTGATGATGTGTTGGATGACTATACAATCCTTGCAAATACCCGACGGGACCGGGAATCAGCCAGCAGTTCCGTTTTATTAAAACTGTTTTCGTTTCGAAAGGAGACGTTTCTAGTAGGATCGAATGATACGGAGTAATGCGACTTTATGGACTAATGCAGTGCGTATTGTGACAGACGTTCTTTTATATTTATTTAATGGAATTCCTATGGAACAATTCTGTGGATAATTTCAATTGAACGTCGATTGGACGAATTGTTATTTGGACAAGAATTCACCGGTATTTAGTGTCATGGATCTGATATTGCGAACTGACTGCGTAACTAATGATGTACGACTTCATCCATGTTCTAGGTCACATCTCATGGCAGATCTATTCCACCGATAATCGGCAGACGGTAAACGAGCAAATCTTGTGTATTTAAAGAAAAGAAAAATAATAAGACATAACAACGCTGTAAAAATTAGAATAACGTGTTCAATGTTTCTCTGCGAGTGATAAAACTATTATCCCCTGCAGTGAAATTCAAATGATGTGGACTGTGGGTTAATATGTGAAGTGGCGTAGGGCCAACCATCTAATCCTACCCCATATCGGGCTATACAACCGGACGGAAATTTCACAACGGAGACTTGCAAAGCATTAGACCCTAATCGATGCTATAGACCGCATTTGGTAATGTAAATTTCGAATCGTTGAACAGGTAAAAAGGATGAGATCTCGCACCGTCGAGTACAGGGTCAATGCCAACATATAGTCATAAACTCTCAACTTTTGAATGGGACCAACTGTTCACGGGCGTGGTGCTCCGCACGAACATTATGATGGTGATACAGTCCAGTCAGTCTCACAACTGGGGAAGTGTGACTAACTGCTAACTGTAACTCCGATGCGTCCATATATTTTTTTTACATCGTGTAGGCCTACTGCAGTCCATCGAAACTGTGACATCCCTGAATTAAAAAAAAATTACGAGAAAGCACAAGAACAGTCATATTATAGTTTATTATATTACTTCGGAAGACATATATAGCCCTGATATTACATTCACAAACGTTAATCTAGTGTGTATGGTCCTAGCTTTCCTTCAATTGTAAAGTCCCGACTGTAAAAAAAAAAAAAAAAAAAAGATATATATGAGAGGATAGTACGCGATTTAGTGTGACGTTACAGCATTATTCCTGTTTATAGTGATATCTAGTGTGAAAGCATAGGGGACCGGTCCTTACTCCAACTAAAAAACTACCAAAAAACATAAAACGGTCGACTTTGCATAGAAATCTATTAGGTGGATCGACGGATATAGAACGAACCCAAAATGAACATTACAGAAGACCCCCTACTGGTGGCGTCCTTCAACCAGGCGTGGCTGTGTCGCTGTTAGTTCTATCGCCATTCAGCCTTTAGGAAATACAACTCTTGTTCTGCTTATCTATCGATATTGGAAGCGAGGGATACCGAATCCATCTGGGGCTTTTGTTCTGCTGTTGCTAAATTTCGCGATACTGAATATCGCCTACACGGTATCAATCGATGGCGTATCAGTTACGTGCTACCTTACCGAGTCATGTGAGCTACAGGTGCCCGGGGGTTTATGTCTATTCAATGCCTGGGCAATTCTAACATTATCAGTTCCGCGAATTGGACCACCACCCTCATGATGGGGAACGCTATCATCACAGACCTACGACAAAATCAATTGAATCATCGGGAAACAACGGAGAATGATTCTAATCGCTGGTTACATGGGTTACGCGAGATCGGCCATCTTGTCTGTTATCCCGTTAGTGAGAGAGGGCGGCGTAACAACTTTCGACCCACGGAATGGACACTGCCACTTCAACTACGAGTCGACCAATGACCTTCTCATGACATCATTTGGTATCTGCATATTTTGACGATAGTGGTCATGTTCCAAGTTCAGTTGTACGTTTTGCTATCGATAGGATTTATAGAACGCCGGAGGTGTCCGATTAACGGTACAGCGAGGTTCATTAAGAACGCCTCACATCTTGAGAATCGCCGCGCCATCTTGAGGAGAATGGAATGGGATGTAGCTGTAACAGCAATGGCAGTTACTCTTCTCGTTTGCCTTCTGCCTGCTCCCGACACTGGTAAGTTTAGAGTAATACTCGTATGGGCGTCCGGGTGGAGTAATCGTCTGTGAGGGGAGGCGGAAGGACGAGGGTCTATAGCCCTATCCTGATTCCCCACGATAGAAAAGGAATCGCTCATGAACATACCCTCATCCCCCAGACGTTTGATCTGTCACTGTGCTGTAGGGACTATGTTGCATGCAGGGTATATCACAACAGTATAACATTCCAATTAGTGAACAAGACATCGGCTAGTGGGTGAACCGCCAACGCCAAGTATATATCCACGCATATGAGGAAATAGTGGACGACGCTTGTCTTATTCGATGACGGAAGGGTCTTCAAGAGAAAAATATGACTGCTTGTCCAGAGGCGATCGCCATGTTTCGAAAAACAGAACTCGATTGGAATCACACCACGAAAGTTGGTCCCCGCAAAAAATCATTGCCATAATTAGAAATGCGTAAATCTTCAATCAAAATAACACCGTTTGCGCTACTAAAATAACGAGCGCATATAGAGTGGCATTGAATAGTTAAAGGTGAATTGTCCCGTGCGATGCATGTCGTCACGTCACGTAGATCATGGGCTGGGTGCAGCTTGGTCGGGCGTAGAAAAATGAATGTGGACATACGTTGAGAAATATTTACTATTCGAAGAGGACAGATAGTGACAAGAGATCGAGATGGCCAATCGGGAAGTCGAAGGCTAAAAAAGGGAAATAAAAGAGGGGGGGGGGGGAAGGGGAAGAATTATTGAAGGGCGGGGGGAAGTCCAGTAAAGTTGGGAATAAATTTTACAATCGCCAAAATAAGTGGGCCCAAAATGGCAAGTTGAGGGTAATGGGGTCATGGTGAGGTGCGAGGAAGCCTGATGTTTGGTTTGACGCAATCATATAGTTAGATATCTGCTCCCCCTCCCTCCCCCCCCCCCCCCGCATACTTCCGTGAGCAGAGGGAAACCGGGAGAAATGTCCGAACCGGGGGGACCGTCTTGCCCCCGGCTGACTCGGTTGAAGTGGTACGCGGCTGTGGACAGGGTATCAAAGTAGTGCTTATGCTGGGACACACAAACGATTGAGAAGGGGACAGATGCCTCTTTTAAATGATATGAAATAGAAAAATAGGCGATTCGCCCCCAGTGACTCGCCTGGTGCGCGATCAGGGTTCACCCCTATTAGTCACCATGCAAACAATTACAAGGCATTGCATGTGTCGCTTAAAGTTTCGGTATTAGCATTTAACAGAAACAGCCTACTAAACCAGTGACCAATTTCAAATTCGAATGGATGAATTATGACAATGTATTATAAAGAGTAAAAGTTTTGTGGAAAGTGACCTAAAATTGGCCTAAAATTTATGCAAGTTTATAGGCAATTTACTTATAAGTTTCACGAAAATCCGGCAAACTGCAAACTTTGAAATTACGCATAAATAATTGCAAAATGAGACCATGCTGAATGGACAACCAGTGACCCTGAATCCATGATAAAAAAAAAATGGAACTCACGGTAAATCATACCCACCAGTTTCATGAAAATCCAATGCAAACTTAAGATTCGCATACATTATGAAAATTCCAGGTACGTGGAATGCCTCCATTGACCCTGAATCTTGTTAAAAAGTTTGGGACTGGAAGGCAGACCATAATCACCAAGTTTCGTGAAAATCGACAAACTTTTGAATCCGCATAAATTATGCAAATTAGACGACTTAACTACCATATTTTACGCTGAAAACCTAATCAGTTCATCTACTTATATCCCGCATTCTTAGGGGCCAAACCAAGTCACCATAGCACCTACGGTTCATCCGTAATCTTGCTAACGAGCCTAAACAATAAATTACATAAAATAGGCTAATTATCCTTACTTAATAGTGACTTTTGTGCCCAAAATCTGATCAGATCGTGTTCACCCACCCCGATGCTATACCCTGAAAAATTTGTCGCAATTGCACTCACCGTTCGAAAGATATCCTGCTAACGAGAAAGTGTGATACACACACACACACACACCTACACACACACACACACCGCACACACACACACACACACACACACACGCACACACACACACACACCACACACGCGCGCGCGCACACACACATACACACACGTCATAGTGACCATTAAGTCTCCTCCTGATTTCATTCATTCAGGCGAGACAAGCCTACATAAATGTGTACAATCAAATACAGAAATTATGGCAAGGTTAAAGTCTAAATAAACTTTCATCGAGTGTGTTCAGTGAAGGATTTGTTAAATGAGTCAACTGATAATTAATGCATCCGCACTTAGAGAAACTTAGCCAAACGCGGATGCTTGCATCATGTAGCTACTCCAGGCTGCTGTGGCATGGATCTCTATCCTCCAGCAGTTTAGGTGCAAATGTTTGGTAAACCCTTGTCGACAGGCGTGATTGGCTTGCGGAACGTAGCGACCCGGCGTTTATCTCTCTTCAGACGATTTTGGTAAAGCTCCAAATCGGGAGGCACAGTGGCACCACCAAAACTAACCTGCACTTGCCGTACTTTTCAATGTTTCACATTCATCCTGTGACTGACCTGACTGACTGGAACTATTTGGATATTCTGTATAATTGAACCTCTCTAATATATTTGCGCCACCCAGTGCCAATGAGGCCGATTTTCAAAAGGTTATTTTCTGTATTGACTGTACGTGACTGTATTCCCAAACCCAATAGATTTCATACAATGTGAATGTAAACAACTAATCACAGCTGGCAGGTGTGGTGAATTCCATGTTTTCCTTCCTTCTCCTTTAGGTATATTGGTGAAGTCCCAGTCGGGGGGCGTGGTCAGCCCAGGATTCAGTCTCGTTGCGATGTGCATGTTATCGGTCCACCATGCAGTCAGTCCATTTCTCGCAATCCTGATCTTCTTGCCATTCCGGGGGGAGTGGGGAATTTCATCTCATGTGGAAACATCACTCACAGTCGAAGGGATGTCAAAAGCGACGACCTCCGCGATTACGGCGTGACGGTAAATCAGGCGCTCGAATGGCCCAGAGTCCGAATAGTGGCCAGTGGGACGATGGTAAACTTACCAGAACCGGTTAGACGAAACTCATTCGCCTACGATAACGAAGTTGCTTCCGACGTATCCTACTACGAATACGAAGAAGGGAACAGTAATACAGACCAACAAATTGATGGTAGGTATAAGATTTTTTTTCTATATGAAATTGTTCTAAATGAAGTGTCAACTCTCTAGAGCATCGCCAAATCACAGTGAACGGTTTTAAAACGTCCTTTTCTAACGGAAGATGAGAGCACGGAGAGTATGTATTTGTTCCATCAACGAATGGTCCAGATCGTTCACCGGTACCTAAATGTCACTGTTCAGCAGCGTTTCATACGACAAATATTGCGACTCCCATCAAACTCCTCCGCCCACCTTGCCCCGCCTGACATGATCCTGGTTGGGTATGCTCAAGTCGATTGGTCGTATCTCGTGGAAATAATGTTTTCCGAATCCATCAAATGACCAATCAGCTCTTATGTGTGCCCTCGAGCAATGCACCTTATGCTCGTGACTCTCCCCTCCCGAGTGCCTAGTGGGGACCCTGTATTACACGTGGGAACAACTATGGTGCTATATTACGGGCGGCATTTTGAAATTGTCAGTGCGTATAGCAGTTTCGATGATCGAGGTAATGTTTGCCGCGTTCGCGCAGGCCATCGGCCCGGAACAGCGCCATAGCAGAACTTGAATGTTATATCGTACAAAAGTACATCTCTCAAGATACGGGGTACAGATGGGTCAAGAAAGAAACATGCCGCCACACACCCATAAACACATACATGCACAAAAACGCACAAGCACGCAGGCATACACATAATTTCAAGTGCATGTACACACACAAGGAACTAGGTTGTAATACCTAACAAGTGCACACACTTCTTCCACAGAACCTGTCTCTCGGCGCCTTCACGGAACGCTGATGAGATTCTGAGGACTACCACACAGAAGAATTTCCGGACAACACCAATGAATATTCCGGTAACCAAGGCGATGGACCTCGGCCACCACGACCACCTCAGCCCCAGCAAGAGAACCACCAAAATCACCAAAGTTGCCGCGATTTGTCTGCAGCCCAGATCTGAAGCGGATGATTGAACGGAAACTTCGACGACGACGAGGATACGACATCTTCCGTCTTAGAAGTGGCGCGAAATGATCCAATGTGGCGCGAAAAGACTAAACAGTGGGAGGGCTTGCCGGATAGAGTGGTTAGTAATGACATCGACGGTGGATCGTCCATCAGCATTGCCACAATGCAAGATCATGGTATCAATCCAAACACTGCTAACGGAAAATTTGTGGGGAACGAAAACGCAAGAGTTGGTGAACACTTAGTGAAGGGAAATAGCGACAGAGATGAACGGGAAGATATCAGAAGCACTCTGGACAAAGATCACAGTTCAAATGCGAACCGAGTTGGTAATAAGAAGGAATCAAAGATCCAAAGGTCGCAATAAGTCCAGGTAAAATCCACAAAGGCTCCAGAAGCCCATGGGTGCTGAGACGGTTCGTGAAGACACCCGACCTCAGGAGATTGGTGCTCGAGAAACAGGAACGGAAGAATCATAAGACATCACATAATGGATCGAAGAAGTATCGCGGTGGGCCAAGTATAACAATGGTGGAGTCGGGGTGGACATATAATGGTGGCTCTGCCATGGAGGAAGGAGAGACAAGGGCTGGTGCCGCGGAGGAAAACCAAGAAGAACTACTCGAGATGTCGGACGAGCGCTTGAAGACGGTGGAGGGGCAGATCAATACACCACAGAAGTTTAGGAAACGAATTTTTTTTTTTTTTTTTTTTTTTCACGTAGCATGGAGAGGAGCAGCGGTAAGAGCAGGAGACGGAATAGTGGCGTTCTTTGTAATCTGGAAGCCAACAAGGAGTGCCTTCAGATGTTGGCGAGAAGCCATTGCAGATCTTAGGTCTCTCGCCGAAGTATTCTCTCGGTGTCACAATGGGAGACATAGAAAGGATGCGTATTTCTCGGAGGGGCCGGAAGGTAGTTTCTCTCCTCCGATGATAGCTTGGACACTGTCGAAGGGAAAGTCCTGACCCCTCGCAGGGTTAAGAACCGGTCACAGAGGCGATCGTATGAGAGACAGCATGAAGCATCTTCCACCGGGAACGTGAAGCAAAGACAAGCTCGCCGGAAAGGGCATGGTCCTCAGAGTGTCGGGAAGAAGCCTCTCGAGATTCTGGGACTCACACCGAAGTATAACCTGAACAAACTCGAGGAGAATGGGTTATTTTCGAAGAGAGATGGCAGGCCAGAGGTGCTCAATGCACTCTTCCAGCAGGTAATGTAGTCAACAGGGTACCACCAGGTACGAGCGATGATAGGGTACCACCAGGTACGAGCGATGATAGGGGCATAGACACAATCGAGGCAGATGAAGTGGGTCAGGACAGTGGGAATGATACTAGCAAAGAATGTGATACCGAGTCTGGAGAACGGAGCCCTACTCATATGGGCGAAACTGGAAGGATGGGGTTAACGGATTCCTGAACAGATCAGCTGGAGAGGAAACAGATACCGGCGCGTCAGGAATGTGGAGTGTTGAGGTGGTCTGTGCCCAAGAATGTAACTATGGCAACACTGGAGACAGAGGGGGATAAGGAAGCTTCTTCAAAGGATGGTGGTTTCAGTGAACACGGGGAAATGATATGAATTGTGTTCTGAAAACTGAGGTAAATCATACATCTTTACAAAGCGACGCAGGTGATATGGGGAATGGATCTTTACCTATTGAATCTGCCATATAGGAGATAAAGGTAATACATTGGCAATTCAGTAAGAAGTCTCAAGGCACAGGATGACAAACCACAGGAACAGCAGCAAAAAAAAAAAAAAAAAGAGTGCTATGGATAACCATGGACTTTCCATTAAACAGGCTCTGTCATCACACTTTTGTATTCCTGTGGGACTTGTGAAGCAGGACATTTGATTCCCTGTCCAACAGAAAAAAAAGTTAATAATTTATGTACGTAGGGTGACAATAATATGCACATTCATTTTAGTTCCTACCAAACTACACCCAATAGAATTACGTGACGTCATGCGAACAACGGCGATTGCGTGAGATTACATCCACTTTTGAAATAACTAAAAAACAGTGTTATGTACTCGTCGCTCAACATCTTGTGTTAACAAGCAGATTGGTAAAAGGCCAATAGTCGTGTAACAGATTTCCTTCTAACTAGCACAGGTAAAAAGAGGGCATGTCAAAACCCAACACCCCAAATTTTGAGGTTCTAGTATGTTGTCATGTGAAGTTATTCCAATTAGCTTTCAAGGAATTTGAGGCATCGATGGCATCACGGGGGGAACGATTTGAAGGCTGCCCATAGACTTTACACAGTAAATGCTGTTTTTCCCCAACAATAACACCTAAGGCATTCATATACATGAATATACACACACAGTCCAATGGCACGTCAGATGACATAGATTTCGCTGGGACATCAATAGAATGTCCGCTTCCAAGAAACCTTCATTAAAAATCAAAGGACGAAACATAGATGTGGGGTTGCATTGTACTTCACTGGATAAAAGGTTGAAGTTCAGCAAATTTGGTACTGCTTCTTGAATGGACTATTCTGAGTGTATCTTGTTTCGTGGACACCTGGACGGTCCGCCTTCTGCACTGATGACATCACAACGAAAATCCATCCCATGGAATATCAAATTCATATTGCATGCACTTTGTTTTTTCTTTTTCTGGTATACTCGCCGAGCAGAAGACCAAACCTATTCAAGGCCCAGCAAAGGATGCATCTATTGTAAGCTGCGAATCCCTCACCAGGTACACGAATAAGGCAATGCCTCTTGGCGGTAACTTAATGTGGGAGTGGGAGTAATCACACACAGACGACCACTTGCAAATTGCCTACCCCACATCCTTTGTCGCAGCTCCAAACCCTTGTGCTGAGCGTCCAACGAGAAGGCAACAGTTATCATTTTGTAGTTTTTGGTATGACCCGACCAGGAATCAATCCCGGTCTACCAGGTGGAAGGCCGACGCTCTACCAACTGTGCCAACCACTTCGTTAAATAGTTGGTGACAATATACCGCATCCTGAATGAAACTGCATTGAGAAGTATTCCGTTGTGACGTCATGCGAATGTCACCATTGCTACTAGACGATGTCTCTTTAATAAGAAACTTAGTTCACCAGTTGGGAAAATAGGAAGGCCAGCAAAATAAGATAGCTTTTAATGCTATTATCGACAGTATTTCAACAGTTGACAGAATTGCCAGCCTATTGATAAAAAGCCCTGCCCTATTGAATGAAGAAATCGTGAATAGTAATAATAGTTTACCAGTTGAATCATTGAATAGTCAATTCAGGTTTCTTTTTTCACCTGAAGTACCACATTGTCTGAAGTACCACATTGAAACCATTCATTGCTTGTACACTAGTGAAATATAGATGAATGAACCCATAGACAAGCCACCTCTGAAATGAAACTAAGAATGCAACAGCAGAGGCTATTCGTCAATTCAGTAATTTGCAATGTAACAGTCATGTTTTTTTCTTTTCTTCCATGGCTGTAGCCTATTTTTGAAAGGAGGTACTGAATATTCATACTACTTGCATGGAGGAACTGGGAGGCAGCACAAATACAGTCCAATTTCAAAAGTAGTAGCAAGCTGATAGATCTTTCGAGCAAGTGGCCACATGCACCCTGGATCACAACGGTGACGTGTCACTACTCCAATCCCTTGTGCCGAGCATCCAGCGAGAAGGCAACAGGTACCCTTCTTGTAGTCTTTGATATGACCCGACCAGGAATCGTACCCCGGCTACCGTCTACAAGTCCGTATATAATTGCATTGAGAAGTATTTGGTAGGATAATTCATTTTGATATGGATATATCCTCAGTACTAAAAAGTGCCAACTGCAGAAATGAATATTCAACAGCATTGTATTTGCATAACAAAACACCTCAGCCATATACCTTCCTCAGCATTGCCAGACCTTTTGGTCTGTGAAGGCACAGTGATTTCGCAGGGGTTCTCCAGGGTATGGTGATTGCTGTATTGGGGAGGCAGCAAGCTAATAGATCTATCAAGCAAGTAGCCACATGCACCCTGGAGCACAACGGTGACATGTCACTCGTACGTTATACGGGGGGATGAGGGTCTGCCTCACACTGTACAGATTTTGCTGACCGCAAGAACATACAGTCAGCTGGTTAGACTCAGGGTCTCTGCATGAGTGAGGCGTGAACTGCTGGAAAAAGACACTGCACGCTGTCCAAACTGGCTGCAACAAGTTCAGTTTTTCTTTGCATACTGTATGGCCCATACAATTCTATGCTGGCGAACATATAAATGAGCCTGCCCAGTTGGGAACCGCTGGAAAGCTCGATTGGGAGCCATTGTCATTCTCTGCTAACATAGCCAGCTTTGCCTCAATCTCGGTAGAAGACATCCTGACAGCCCCTTTGGAATGTGACATACCCATGTTCGTCCTCTGATGTGCATCCAAGAATACAGTTGGGCCACCGCTTGCACGATGGATTGCAAGCTTTCACAAGTAGTTACAGGACACTGTGTACGATGACTGACCGCCGCGAGCAATGATCGCAAGCAATGCTGCGTAATGCAGCCTTGGACTCGGTACAGTATGAGGCCAACTTCAAATTGTTACAGCTGCATGTCCTGATGTTCAATTCTGCACAACTGTCACTAAACCATATTTTGCATCAAGCATCCAGACATATTGACTGAAAGATGTAATAAGGAAAACAGCAGAGAAGTGGAAACTGAAACGAATCAAGAAAAGTACTCAAAAATGTATTTTACTTCCATTTTCTCTTTCTGTACATTCATAAAATATATTATATAATATTATCAGAAATCTCACAGTATTTTCAATTTGTATTGAAATATCTATTTTTTTATTCCATAAATGCAGTGACCAAGTGTTAGGGAATCAAGTCGCCTCTCACTCATCGAGGTCGGGTTGGCTCAGTCAGGGAAGCTCCAGTATTGGAACAAATGGTTGTGGGTTTGAGTACTGGGTTTTACCACTTTGCTCTTTGGCAAGATCCTGTAAGAAAATCCCCTCCCCCACCCCAGGTGAATGTGCAGGAGCACACATGGTTTTGGTACAGGAGTGTTGGTCTGAATGTTACCTTCATCTTCATGGTATGTTGCAATAATTGGCTAAATTCCCATTGACGCCAGGATTGACCCCCAGGAATCAAATCCTGGCTGAAGTTCAGTTGAGCGAGCAGTGACCGAGAAAGAAATGGTAAAGAAGGCAGAGGGGAAATACTGGCCAAGCTATGAGACATAGGTGAAGGTGTGCCCTGAGAGGTGATGGCTGGAAAGGAGTATGTGAACTGTTTTACACTCGACCAACATCAATGTATGATGATCACACTCTGATATCAGTATCATCCACACCAATACAAGAGGAACCACAAAGGCTGAATAGCCTTTTGACGAACCATTTGTACCATTGGTTGATTGATATTGATTTCAGAGCACACATGTCAAACACTTTCCCTAACTCCTCAAGGAGTAGGACAGGACAAATCCTCCCACTTAGCTACTCCTAACAGCACAGGGCAAAACCCATGAGCCTACCCTCCAGTCCATATGGGTAGAGGGAGGAAGGTGTTGGAGCATTCCTTTCTGCTTCACTAGAACGGGAAGGACACAAAAGGGTAAACACTAGCAGACAGTGGGAGAACCTCCCATCTATTCCTCTCTATGACACAGGAAGGAACCCATGAGTCTTCCTCCACAGTCCATATAATATTAATAATAATAATAATAATAATAATAATAATGTACCGTTCTTATATAGCGCTTTTTCCTGTAATACAGTTCAAAGCGCTGAATGCCATTACCGCCTGGCCAATGGTATCTTGTTTGGCCCGCACCATAGTGCCATCTCAAGCTATACACTCCTGGCAACTGCCAATGGTTGCCCCCTCAACAGGTCCCCGGGGACATTCATCACATGGCAGCTGTAATCAGTGCACTTTGTTAAATTACAAGTAACCTCTCAGAGGTTTCCAATAATGCCTGGGTACGACGAAGCAACAGAGATGAAGCGCCTTGCCCAAGAATGCACCGGAGAGGTCAACCAGCCGGGGTTCAAATTCGGAACCTTTCGATCACAAGTTCAAAGCTCCTAAGGGGAAGGGGGATGTTGCAGCATTCCTTCCTGCGACACTGCAGGGGTTGGGACACCACAAGACGAATCTGTAGTAGTTTGTTGCTCCTTCGAAGCTTCCACTATGACCATACTGCATCATGGCCACCAGTGAGATACCTTCATAATCTTGAACAAAGTTGTAGGTATGAGAGTTTACTAGAGTCTGAGCCAATGAGTCCTCTGCAAAGTTCCTTACTCAACCTGCCACTTCTTGAAGAAGTCGTTACCCTTGTCGTCAACGACGATGAACGCCGGGAAGTTTTCGACCTCGACCCGCCAGACGGCCTCCATGCCCAGTTCTGGGTACTCCAACACCTCAACCTTCCTAATGCAGTTCTGGGCCACGATACCGCCGTCCCACCGAGAGAAGCCCAGGTAGAACCCACCGTGCTTCTTGCAGGCGCTGGTCACCTGGAGAACACAGATTGATTGGACGAGGGTAAGCGGCACATTAGTATAAACGACGAGAGCTGGACTTCTCCCAACATTCTGCTTTTTAGATACGTTATCTACGCTATCGGGTGATTCACGCTATCAGAACAATATGATTCCATTCTATGTCAATTTGTCTCCTCCCATCGCGATGGATTTCTGCTCTTCAGATACCTTATTCACGCTATCAACAAATTGTGACAATTTATCATTTGCTTCAAACAAACCTGTCGAAACCTGCACCAGTCTCATCTTAATTAAATGAAGCATAGGCAATCACAGTGTATGGAATATTCTTAGTGGCCATTGCACTGCATCGGTAAGATTCTATTCAGTGAACTAGAGTTGTAACAACGATAAACTCTCACATATATGCCTCACATATACCTCTATTGTTCATCAATGTTTTGACATACCAGAGCAATCTAAGTGATATTGTACACGGCCTATGTGATATTGCACCACAATTGTAAAACTATATTAAACAAACAGGAGATATTACAGCAATATACAATTTCTCACATATACTTCATTGATCTACAAATAATTAAATATAGCAATCGCAGTGGTATGGTACTGTCCATGGCCTAATGAACATTGCACTGCAATGGTGAGAAATATATATATTTGAGGAACTGGAGATAACAATATAAAAGACTATCACATTTACCTCTATTCCTCTGAAGACATTCAATAAAGCAAAGCAATCCCAGTGAAATAAGCGAGTTCGGAAAACCATAGCGCAATTCATCCTATTTGCAAGAACTCGTCAATGCGCCATCTCACAATCTTCGAAGTCATGTTTTAGTCTTCCACTGACCTTCAAGCCCTACTGAAGAAGAGAACCTACCTGTCTACTCCTGTTCCCCTTGGCTAACATGACCATCGAGCCTCCGGCGGCCTGGAAGGTGTCAACGTAGGAATCCATCCTCCCAGCCGTGGTCGGACCAAAAGATCCAGATGCATAACCCTGACGGGGGAGGAAAAAAGAAGGATTGTTCCATGAACTGATTCATTACACAGCTCTGAGTGTAGCCTAGTGACGAGGTGTCCATCTCGCATTCTGGACATAGAATCGAAACCATAATGACCAGAAAGGTTGGTGAAATGTATAGTGTATGTTTATTCTGGTATGGCCAAGATTTGATGTGGAATCGTCCCAGTTCCTAATGGGATAGCCCACACGTATAGTGGGATCATCCTCAAGTCGTATAAAACCAATGTGTTGTCACAGGTTGTTCCTCCTCCTGTCTTGTAATGGCCATGCTAGTCGTACATTGTCATCTGTACTTGTACGCTTGTGCCCACATGAACACCTTCTCCGTCAAACTTGCACAGTCTTCATAAACTGTCAAATTTGGACAGTCTTTATAAACTGTCAAATCTGGACAGTCGTTATAGAAAGGTAGAGAGAGTAACTCAGAGTTTTCATGGATTGGACTATGCAGATGAAGATTGAATGTCTGTCCCAACGAGACCTATGCTTCCCCCGTCTTCTGTGACAGCTTTTCTCCCTCTAAATTGGCTACATGGTTATAAGCAGAAGACCCCGACTATGGTAATTGATCTCTAATTAATCTCTTCCAGGCCACTCTCGCCCTCAATTCATTGGCTCCAACGTCTCCAGAATACCGTCGCAAAAATCATTGGAAAAGCATGCAGATCTGAGATCTTCTGCCTTCTATTCCATGCTGTATGTACTGGTCAACCTGTCTATTAAAAGCGACCCCTAATCAACACCGGAAACAGGATTATTCTGTATTGCCCATTAGAAAGCTGCATACCAAATTCCGGCTTGATCGGAACAAGCGTTTTGGCCTTATCATGTTCACAATTTTTTCAGACTGACCTCTGTTGATCTGAGATGACTTTTGACCTGGTGCCAAAAAAACAGGGATCATGTACTCTTTTTTGCGGCACACATACCAGGTACGAGCTTCACCCATCCAAGTGGGGTCAAGCTATTGTGTCCACAAGACAGGCATCACATACACAACACACACATGTATATACACACTGATATGACTGCATATATACATATTCTTTTGATTCCTCAACACTCAATAGGCTATTCATCAACCCCCCCCCCCACCCTCCCAAACACCCCTCCTTCCCTCCTCACCCTCAACTTCCCCTCTCACTAGGATCGAGACCCATGACTGGTTTTCGTTGGCAGAGCTGTTAGTTGTATCAGAACCCTTCCCCAGGCTATCACTTCCCACCATTAGTCCATATTAAGTCAATATTATCACTAATGACTCCAACAAGGAGGAAATCACCTCCCTCCCACTCCTGAGTTGCAGAATCTCATCGGCATCCCTGGAAAGAAAATCTTTTCTATCTCCAAATATCTTGCCAAGTAGCAAATAGTGAAAATTTATCAAAATATGTCTGAAACTGCAGTTTTTCCTGGAAAAAAAATCATAATCATGAAAATTACTGGAATTTCTCAGTAGAAATGGTAATTTGTTAAATTTGTAAATTGTTAAATATGGAACCCACCAGTCCTTCCAATCTCTGAATATATTGAAGGAAACTTAATAAAAAAAAATCCCAATTTTTGGCCGATAATAACTTTCCCCACCTTGAGTTCACATTTTGGTAATTTTTGGCTGATTGCATGGAAACCATTGGAATCAGAAAATATCTTGAAAGAAATGTGGGAAATTGATGAAAATTTGCCCCCAAGGTGTTTCCCCCCTAAATTTCACACTTTTGATAACTTTTGCCTAATTTCATGAGAAATGTGTGTCTTGTAACTATTCAGGCAAGTGTAAAATTTCAAGATGTTTGGCCACTCCAAACTGGGCATATTATGGGAGAAGAAACCATCAAAAATCTGACGAACACACAAACACACACACTAATGCACACCTTCTTGAGTGCACCTGGACCACCCCGCACCCATTAGTAAGCCACCATGGGGTACCCCTCAGTGAGAAGTTCTCAACCACAAGAACTGTTACCACAGCAACAGTTGCTATCATGGCAACCAGTAACAGTGGATATAAGTGAGATGGCAAACTGACTGCAATATCTCTTCCAGCCTTTTGGCAACAGATGAAATGATACTGACTGATATGGACTCACCTCTGGAGTTTTTGCAGGGCCAGCATAATACACAGGGTGATCCTTAATGTATTGTGGAAGAGCACCTTCACTCTCTAACCTTTCGAGGAGCTTGGCATGAGCTATGTCCCTGGCCACGACGAGGGTCCCAGAAAGGCTGAGTCGCGTCTTGATTGGGTACTGGGACAGAGTCTCCAGGATGTCTTTCATTGGCTGATTCAAGTCCACCTGTGGGTTTCAAATAAATATATCAGTGGTTGCATGCTTTGTGAGTGAATCCATCTTAGACTTCTCTCCATCTCACCTTAGAGCAATACTGTGCACTAATCATGTTATACGAAAACACCCCTCACATACCACATGCGGTCAAGTTCAATTAAAATTCCATTCAACCTTCAGTTCATGTCCTCCTTTCCAGCCACGAAGCTACCATACTGTGGAATCTAATGTATTGACTTTACAAGAACTACAGTTTAAAAAAATCTGTTGAAACGATAGCATTAGTAAAAATTCACCATTTTTCTCCGAGAATAGAAATGATTTGAGTGCTGTAGTTTTGACATTAGTTCTCCTGGTAGATGAGGTATCAAAGGTGGCATTCATTTTCAATATCATTGATGTTTATGTTCTGGAATATTTCTTGCTCATGGGGAGTGCAACAAGATGTTTTGATAGACACATAACACAGCATGTATATAATTCTATGGGTGTTGCGCATGGAAAAAGTGAGTCATTGACAGAATAATGAGTAGGTGTGGAGAAACGAAGCGTCTTGGGCAAGACTAAGCTGTCACGGGCACTAAGTTGTATTCCCCTACTCCATTTGCTTTGGTGGAGCACCACACCCGAACAACAGCAGTTGGTCTTTGGTTTGACTGGATCTGTCCCCCCTCCCCCACCTGGAAAAGTGGTTGTTCTGGTTATTAGATCATATAACACCTGTGGGGGGGGGGCTAGATAAATACCATGACAGGTGGAGGAAATTCATAACCTTTTTTTCCCATTTACCAATATTGTTAAATAGCTCTTTCTCCAGGAAATGTAGCCTGATAGCTTGGTACCCTCTAAAAAAGAATTGGTTTTGAAACACTCAAGCACATTTTTGCTGGTTTGTTGTTGAAGACACGGTACACAGATCGATACAAACATGCATGCATTGAGTACATACAGTTGAATACTACATGCATGCATTCAGTACACATAGATGAGTACTGATGTGGATGCATTGAGTACACACGGGTGAATACTAACATACATGTGTTTGAGTACACACATTAAAATCCATGAAACATGCAAGCATTGAATGCACAAAGTTGAATACTAATATGCATGTGTCTGAGTATGCAGGTGAATACTAGCATCCATGCATTGAGTATACACAGTTTAATACTAACACACATGCATTCAGTACACATAGGTGAATACTACATGCATGCATTCAGTACACATAGATGAGTACTGATGTGGATGCATTGAATACACACAGGTGAATACTAACAAACATATGTTCAAGTATACACAGGTGAATACTAACATGCATGCATTAGGAACACGCAGTTGAATACAAAATGCACGTGTTGGAATACACACAACTTCACCACTGAATTAATCTGGGTTTTAACACACAAACACTCCCTAACCTTCACAACATCACTACTGAAATGCGATTCGTTCACCTCTGGGAGGTATTTGTATGGGATTTAACACACGAACACTCTCCTACCTTCACAACATCACTACTGAAATGAGATTCATCCTCTTCTAAGAGGTATTTATCTGGGATTCCACACACAAACACTCTCACTTTCACAACATCACTACTGAAATGAGATTCATCCTCTTCTAAGAGGTATTTATCTGGGATTCCACACACAAACACTCTCACTTTCACAACATCACCACTTAAATGAGATTCATTCTTCTCTGGAAGGAATTCATCTGTGTTTTAACTCACAAACACTCTCCTACTTTCACAACATCACTACTCAAATAAGATTCACCCTCTGCTAAGAGGTATTATTTGGGTTCCACACACGAACACTCTCCTACCTTCACAACATCACTACTGAAATGAGATTCATCCTCTTCTAAGAGGTATTTATTCGGGTTCCACACACAAACACTCCCTAACCTTCACAACAACACTGCTGAGATGAGATTTATCCTTCTCTGGGAGGTATTCATCTGGGTTTTAACTCACAAACACTCTCCTACCTTCACAACATCACTACTGAAATGAGATTCATCCTCTTCTAAGAGGTATTATTTGGGTTCCACACACAAACATTCCCCTACCTTCACAACATCACCGCCGAGATGAGATTCATCCACCCACCTAGGGGAAGGTAGGGTCCGGGGATTCCACACACAAACACTCTCACTTTCACAACATCACCACTTAAATGAGATTCATTCTTCTCTGGAAGGAATTCATCTGTGTTTTAACTCACAAACACTCTCCTACTTTCACAACATCACTACTCAAATAAGATTCACCCTCTGCTAAGAGGTATTTATTTGGGTTCCACACACGAACACTCTCCTACCTTCACAACATCACTACTGAAATGAGATTCATCCTCTTCTAAGAGGTATTTATTCGGGTTCCACACACAAAAATTCCCCTAACCTTCACAACAACACTGCTGAGATGAGATTTATCCTTCTCTGGGAGGTATTCATCTGGGTTTTAACTCACAAACACTCTCCTACTTTCACAACATCACTACTGAAATGAGATTCATCCTCTTCTAAGAGGTATTTATTTGGGTTCCACACACAAACATTCCCCTACCTTCACAACATCACTACTGAAATGAGATTCATCCACCTCCGGAGGTATTTATCAGGGTTGGTCTCCAGCTGCTCCAGGAATACGCCTTCCTCTGTAATCTTGCCAAGAGCCTAGAGGAGAGTAAAGAGAATGGAAGAACATATCTCAATGAAAATGTTCTGCACACATGACGGGTGGGAGGTATATATAACCAGCAATGTATACTTGGGTATGTATTGAGATTCAAAATGTACCTTAGTACAAATTACCATTGATAATCTTTCATAGTTAGGGGAGGAGGGAGGGGACATGGGCCCATTCTAATTTTATTGGAGGGTATACAATATATCAAGTTTTGTGAGACTACATCTGTATAGAGGAGCTCCTCAGAGAATCCCAAGTAGGTTCACAGACTTTAGGTGTGAGTAAAGAATGTAGAAGAACCTTTTCCTTGTTCTCTGCAGCAAATCGTTGGCAGAGTAGTTTTGCCAGTTACAGAAACACCAAAATCCAGTGAGGGCATTTTTTTCCCCCCAAAATAGGTACATAGGGAGGATTGCTTCTTTTGATGCATCCATAGTAGAAGTGTACTGTCCTGCACATGATTTAATCTAGCAATATTTACAAGCAGTACGTAGCACGCTTCTACAGTAAACAAGGCGAATGCCCCTCCCCCCCCCCGCTCCAGTGTCTCGCCTGGTTGCACGATCAGTGTTTCCTACCTTTCGTTCCCACCATGCACCAATACAAGTCTTCCATGTGTTTGTTCAAGATTTTGGTATTAGCATTTAACGGGAACAGCCTACTAATCAGTGACTGATTTCAAATTCGTAAGGACTGATTATTGACAATGTCTACTAAAGGATAAGAAGTTTTGTGGAAATGTGACTATAAGATTGCCTAAATTATGCAAATTAGACACAATATTAAACTTCCATTGACCCATTTTCTCACTTCACATATCTCAGGACCAATGGTGGACCATTTCATGGAATCCAACAAACTTGAACATTCACATGAATGGATCAATTTATACACCCCAGTGACTCAAGTCAATGTAACATCTTGGGGGACTAAAGTTAGACCATACCAATCAAGCTTCATGAAAATCGAACCAACTTTGAAATTTGGAATGAACCATGCGAAATAGACACATGAATGACTCCAGTTTCCTCCAGTCTTGTAAAAAATGTTGGAGAGTAAAGGGAAGCCATATCTACCAAGTTTCATGGAAATCTGGCAAACTTTAACATTATGCATAATTTATGCAAATTAGATGTGTGAATGACCTCCAGTGACCCTGAATCCATGTTCAGGCGAGACAAAAAATGATGAGTTGATCAATTCACAACCGTGATCGCTCATGATCGGCCACTATGCTACTTATGTCATGTGTCTCAGGATCCAGTCTCAGGGAAGGTGCTGATTATGAAACACTGTGGAGAGTGTCTTTTAGCACGGGTCAGTCACAGGCCTTCTGTCTTAATTTGGAATATCCCGAATCAAGGTAGACGGCCTGTGACCGGCTATGCTTGGAGGTGAAGGGAGGTGGCGACTGCAAGGGGGAAAATAATAATTCCAAATAGATGTATAACTAGAGGCCTGTTAATGGTTATAAGTGTGCATGCTTTCCACTGAGCAGTTCAGCAGTATAGACAAGATGTTCCCCACGGCGCTATAATAATATCTCGTTCTTATATAGAGCTTTCCCACATCGAATACATGCTCAAAATGCTTTACAGATATTACCCCTGATCATTTAGTGACTTGTCACACCCGTTCTATGTAGCACGCACCTCTCGCTTGTTCTCTCCCGACGCACCATTACAGTACGTTGCTTCATCGGTCCCCCGGGGGACTTCCCAATAGGGCTGCCAATCGGCGCTCGCTACTCTTCACAAGTCACCTCACGATGTACCCACGTGGGTGGCGTGTGACATTCAGGAGACATGCCTTGTCCAACAGCACTGCGGAAAAGCCCTTGGGCTTCCAAGGGGCTTCCGAATTCGCATCAATGCTTTGCAGTATGGACTCGCTACCGACCTGGAGCTAATCGGCCTCCCTCCCTATCACTATGGATCATTGCTAAACTGTCACCACTCTTTGGAAAAGATTTACTATATTAGCATTGATAAATATAGGGGTACATTTGTAAAGCCTTGTGCTGGTTGGATGTGGATTTTCATCAGAGGCGTCTTGAGAGAATGTTCTTCACACTGTTGGTGCAATGTCAGACAGCCAGTGCCTATGATACCATAGCATTATCATTTCATTAACTGTAACTGCAAACAGGCCTATTAGATACTTTACTACTCATTCTTCCAATAAGTTGCAACTATCGCAAACTTTACATGGGACACCGTAGAATAGTGGATCTATGCTATATAAAAGCAAACTGACACAAGTTCCCGTTATGGTATGAATGGACAGTGCCCGAATTTCAACGGAGGTTCCTCATTAGAATTGACAGTGAATCCAAGAGTGGGTTCACCTTTGGAAGCATTGTAAGAGGAGTATTTAGAATTAGCTAAATTAGATTAGATAAAATTAGATTAGATAAATTGGAAATCATCCCCATCATGTGCATATTGTGTCTACTTTGAGTGTATTAAGAACTTTGTTCTGGTTTCTAAAATATGATGCATGATACTGATACTGACAACTGAAAAGTTGACAGGAATCAATCCCTCGCAGCACACCAGCAGTCTGAACAAAATTTGGGAAGTTTGGGGAAACAAAAGAAACAAAGCCAAAAACTTGAGCTAGAGCTATAACCAAGTGGTTGGCACAATTGGACGAGCTTTGGCCTTCCATTCAGGGAATCAGCCGGAGGGTTCAAATCCTGGTTGGCCATACCACAGACTTAGAAAATTTACATGTTGCCTTCTTGCATGTTGCTAAGGGCAAGGGATTGGAGCAGGGATAAACAAGGGGAGGCAATCGTGAAAAAAAAACATCTGCAGCGACGCGCCCCCACCCCGCACCGTGAGGTACCACGGGAAGAGGCATGTGCCTCATTTCGTGCTAATGATGAGGGATTCGCAGCTGAAAATAGGGGGTGCACTATCCAGGTCTACATCCTGCTTGGGCCTTGAATAGGTTAGAAAGAAAATAGAAAAGACAGTAGGTCTGGTAAAATAAGAATGGTGAGGGGTGGCCAGTTCAGAATCTTATTGCCAGGGGATGCAGGGTTCTATATTAGGGGAGTTATTGGAGGAACATGAGAAAAAGATTCTTACTTTCCCAACATAGTGTTTTAGTATCACGTTGCAAATTGGAACATTGTAAAATCATGTTATAAAATTGTCAGTGTTAATAACGAATTCAATTCACAGTTACCTGACGATCAGCTGAGCAGGACACTCCGATACCCACAGGGCAAGATGCCGTGCCTGGGCCATCCCGTTTACAAACACGCACATCATGGCAGAAATTTACGTGCCCCAAACTGGGCACCTATACCGTCTTTCTAGAGAGTTCGTGAATTTTCTCTTCGAGTTTGACGTCTCGGGAAGCCCCCCTCCGAATTCGTTGCATGTGGAGGATAAAAGGGTGATTGAAATTTCAAACAGGCACTACCAGGGGAAGGGGTGGGGTAGGGTGATAGGAATTGCTGACCACACCTCACCCCTCAACCAATGACGCATTTCTGCCACTTCATTTTCCAGTTCAATCTTGCATCTTACTCCTCACATCTTACTTTCTCAAATAGATTGTCCGGCTCTTAAATGCTTTCTATAATCAATTCCTCCCCTGGACGGTTAGTTCCTTTCTGTTGTCACCCAATTAACTCCTGGCTCAGCGCTCGAACTGCTAGTTCATCTGGAATTTTTACTCAACCAGGATTGCTGGCAGATATCAATATGTACCTACTGCACAAGGCGGTGGGGCGACGGGGGAAGGGTAATGTACTAGGCCCTTATGTATTGGCGGGTGGTGGAGAAGGGTATGCTACTAGGCCCTTATGTATTGGCTGGTGGTGGAGAAGGGTAATGCTACTAGGCCCTTATGTATTGGCTGGTGGTGGAGAAGGGTAATGCTACTAGGCCCTTATGTAAATTGGTGCAATTGTTCACTAGATTGTGTTTCACTTTCTAGACACACTATGCAGGGTTGTAACCATTCAAAACTGGGTAAAAAGATCCTTGGAAAATTCAGACTGATCCAAAATAAAAGAAAAAACAAGGTACTCTCGGGGGAAATCAGTGCTCGAAAAATCCTATGCGCCGGTAGCCCGGGGCTTCCTCTCCGTGCCCTCGGGCCACTGGATTTCAGTTGCGAAATGCCCGTCGGCTACCGCAATCTGTAGTCTGTATTAAGGCTGCACGATTAGTTCCTGAGCAAAACCGGTCAGTTTCCGATTTGCTAACCGAGTCAAACCATTTTTTTCACCGATGCCGTTCAACAAAAGGTATTGTGCCGCCAAGGGGGACGTGCTGCTCCGGAACCCCAAACACGGTCCCGCCCGAGGGCAAGTGTTAACTTCAGGTGCAATAGGTACGTGTCGTCCAGGTCAAAGATATGTATATCCCTTAGCAGATTGATTAGTAATGAATTGTAACTCTGATAAAAAACAATCATAAGAAAAGTCAACGTGATCTTGATATTATGAGTTTCCAGACTTCATCTTCTAGTTAATGCCATTAGTGATAAAATCCAGCATTGTTATCCCCTCCATATTCATTTATGTCTAGTACCTATTCAGCTGTGTAAATGCAGGCCAATCCTTTTCATCAATCAGACTGTTCTATTATGATATAGGGGAATGAAGAAATAATTGCAAATAAACCTGCACGGAGCATCATACAACGTGTCTCTCTTTATTTAAACATGCAACGTGCAGAAATAACAAAACCAAAAAAAAAAACTACTACATTCTTCCACACGTACCTACGTATGTACGCCCGGCACCGCACATGCACAGTACAAACAGATCGCTTGTGCAACTACCAGTAAGCCCCAAACCGAAACCTAACTGTGATTATGTTAGCAAGAAAATGAAGCACGGCAGTCTAAAATCAGCCCTAAAACCACCAGATCTGCGCTAAACCTTCATGTATAATTATCTTTTTCCACCGATTGCCCAATTTCACATTAATTCATTCATAGAAATGTAGGCCCACACGAAAATACATCGCAGTATCGCGGATCGAAGTGGAACGACGAGCGCTAATAATTCCAGTCCTTAATCACAGAGTCAGTTAAAACTCCATAGATGTTAAGTGTGTGCGATTAAAAGGTTTGCTGTCAGCGGCCTGTACCAAATCAATAGGAGTGGCCGACTTGGTAGTTGTGTAACGCACTGTACATTATCAGTGGGAATGCATTGTCAGAATGCTTGTGAACAGTAAGTAGGTGATGACCACATGTTCCAAACAGGGCTATGTCTTGAACTAGTGCAACAGCATTAGGCGAGTGAGCAAGCAACATATAGCTTTGCAGTTTTATCATTATGTTACCACAAAGCTGCGATGTCCGTGGCGGCAGGATATTGGCAAATAATGAAAGTACACAGCCTGGTACACACGTGGGGGGGTCGTTCTATAATTTTTCACCCGGTTGCGGGTTGAGCTGCGATGTATGCGCGGCTTGGATCGGCGAAAAATAAATAATTTGATTTAGTACCAGTGTTTGGTAGCTAAGGTAATTAATTCCGAAACAACGGAGTGTGACACAATGAGAAGCTGTCAACTTTAGAACACAGTGCTATGTCACACACTCTTGTGAGTTTGTCACCTCGTCATAAATGGAACAGTCCAAACTGAATGGGGCATGGCTAACATGCAGCACAAGAAATGACATATATTCACTTACCTGTTTGGAAAGGTGAAAGAGTAAAAGTTAGCAACAACAATTGAGAGTATGATGTACTTTATAGACGATGGTAATGAAAAAGAAAGGACACAGAGACAACAGCATATTGGAATTGATAGGTTCTATTAGATCACTATGATTTTATTGCTGCAAGGAAAGTACACATAATCCAGTCCCCAGTGACCATTTCATTTAGTTACTATGTGGGCGTCATACGTGTGCGTAATATACATGTTACATGTTACAAAGACTCTTTAGGGCTTTGCCGCTCTCACCGAGTGCGGATTGCGTGCAGATTTTTTCAATGACTCGGTTTTTAGCCATTGGCATCGGGCGACTCGGATTTTTCGGTGTTCACGGTTTTTCGGTTTTCTGCAAATTTCGAAACAGTCAAACCGAAACCGAGTCAATCCGGTTTTCTCTGTTTAACCAAATAACCGTGCAGCCTGTAGTCTGTATAAGTTAAAAGTACAGTATAACGGAGCCCATATTATATAGCCAACATTCCAACACATGATTAATCAGCACATGTCCTCAACAATACAATTTTGGTCGTCCATATTGCGATACAAGTGTCAGATATTTTACACTAAAATTAAGATATTTCAAGAGAAAACATCTGTGGCTTCCTAAACATATATTTTGTGTAGTTGACAGTTGTACTATCACCAAATTGAGAGCAGGATACAGCTGATTTGTGTCAAATCAAACCTAAAAACACCCCAATTAAATTAAATTATGACCACAAATTTCGGAAGATTGCTTGGAGGCCTGATGTTAAATTTGCCTATGCTACAGTGTGTAGTTAGGATACACGTTTTTCGACTTGATTTCGTGATCGTAGCTATCAATTCCCTCACTTGTCACCTCCAAGTCATGTAAAATAGACAGGATTGAGCACATGGACAGATGGCACCCCAATAAAAAACTCAGAACGCAGAATCTATGATTTTGATGAAAAATCTTACAGGGGAGGGGTGGGAGACTAAGATTAATTGGGTAGATTTGGGAGTATCTAGGTTTGGGAGTGTCTAGGCTGCAGTATCCTGTGAATACACAACAAGAGTGGCGTATTCCTCTCGGCCCTTCTCCACAGGTGAGGTCACTGCTAACATCATGATTAAAACTTGTGGCAAGAAAACCCATTTACAGCCTTAGCTAGCTCAGCTACGCACGAGAGGCGTCTGCTGTATATGGGTGGGGGGGTGAGGGGGGGGGCATGGGCCTATTTCCCCAAAAGTTACTGTGTTACCTGTACAGTGGGAATTAAATGGGAGGGCATGTTCTTAGTTCCTCGACATGATTTCAACCCATGCAACTACAACTAAAACTGTAGGCAGAGTCACCCTGTTTTTTATCATTACCATATTTATTAAGTAGCACTCTGAAATAGCACCAGCACCCGGCCAAATAATTGAGAGGGGCAATTTTTTCTGGAAAATAGTACCCAAAATTCAAAAAGTATTCCGAACCCTGACAAGAACATATATTCCATTGTTTTACCGTGCGATTTATAGTGGTAACATTGCAGGTTTCAGGCTAACAGAGAGGACCACAATGATGCCTGGAAGCGCATTTCCACCTTCAGCAGGGCTCCGCTTCCATCAACCAGCCTCATTACTGAAGGCTTCATTCTAAGTGACTCACCACAGTGGCTTATACAATTCTGCAGTTTCATAGCCCATTTTGAGGGTTATTTCGAAAATTAATGTTTATTTCAAGTAGTCCCCGAAAGCTCTCATGTAGCCCCCTGAAAAGGAGTTTTAGGGGGGGCGATTTTTTTCTTTAAAATAGCCTCCGAAATTGAAAAAGTATTTCGGACCCTGGTACAAGCAGCCAAGTAACATCACTTTGTTTCTGTTTCAATTGTGACCTATGTTAACCAGCAGCTCCCCACAGGCTATTGATTAGTTGGTGGCTGGTTTGATAATGATATTGTGTCAAAGGTCCCAGGGGATTGACCGCAGTTTACCGTGAATGAAACTTTCGAAACTCCCCTGCCGAAAATTACGATCCTGCCATCACAAAACTTTAACAGATTTCTCCCCCATACTTATCAACAATAACATCCGAAAACATTTTCGAATAGTGGTGACAGCTTAAAAATAAGCCGTAATGATATTGCAATGGAGGGAATCTGACGCAAATCTGTCTACTTCCCCGAACTGTTTTGTGGGTGAGCATGCGCACTCGAACTTAGAATGATAGTAGGGCTCACTTTTTGAAGAAGCAATATAAAAAATAATACACACCGTTCCTCTATAGCACATACGGTATGTATGTAGTAAATTTTCAAACCCTGGTCAATGGTAACTGTTCAGCCAGCCTCCTGCCCATAGTCCACCTCAAGCTACACACTCCTGGCAACCACCATTGATTGCCCCTCACAACATGTCCCGGGGGGGAGGGGGGGGGGACAATTATCACATGGCTGCCAAAATTTAGGCACACTTGTGATCATAAGTGTTGTATACTTCTCAGGGGTTCCTGACAGCGCCTGTGTAGGACGAGGCAACGAGATAGAGCGCATCAAACGCCCAAGAATGCACCATAAAGGACCGGCAGGGGTTCAAACTCGGAACCTTCCGATCACTGGTCCTAAGCTCTACGGACTAAGGTTCCTGACAGCGCCTGTGTGTGACGAAGCAACGGAGATAGAGCGCATGCCCAAGAATGCACACAGTAAAGGACTTCGGACAGGGATTCAAACTCGGAACCTTCCGATCACTAGTCTAAGCTCTACCGACTGCGGTTTATCTGATCTCCAAATATTATAATACATATATATATATTATATAAATATATATATATATATATATATATATATATCCTATATATATATATATAACAAGTCTCAATGCCAGGCAAATGAGGAAAATGCCATTTAAAGATGCGATAGGAACAAGCAACAAAACAAATTCTCACGGTATAACGGAACTAATTTTTCAATTGACATATCATTGTGCTATGACATTTTCATTGAGATCTCCTGCCCATGTCACTGTTGCTTCTTTACCAATTGCTACAAGATGAACGATGCCTCACAAATCTCTGGTTTAAACTCGACAAGGATTGCGCCATAGAAGAAAGAGTTGGACCTGTGGCCGGATAGGTGAATCACATATTCCCACATCTTCCTTTGTGGACCTCAAAAAGACCTCCCTGACTTTGAAATACCTACCTGTTGTTCAGTACCAACCATAATCCACATTCACTCAAATTTCTTCAAATTGGGGGAAAGAACAAAAAAACAATTTGAACCTTGGGTGACCTTGAAATCATGGATTGTTTTTTTTATAGGACGTCAACTATTGTCCCCAACCTCCCAATTTTGTGTAATTGGACTAACTTTTTTGCTAAAACCTGCAAAATAGAGGGCGCCAAACAGCATTATACACCACCCTCCAAGATTTCACAGGGGGCATGTGCACAAGTTAGGACAATCTGATAAAGTTGACGAGTTTATTGCAGGACATAATCACCCATCCTCCCTCTGCAATTGACTGGGGACTCCTGACGGAGTCGCACTCGCAATGTTATGATTTTATCAACTGTAAGACACAGTCCGCTACTACCACCCACCAGGTGGGTTAATGTGTAGGTCATTTTCCAATCACAGGGTGACTCACCTGGGTAATTGTTGTACAATGTTGCATTCCCCTATGTGACGGTAGGTGAGTCTGATTGACACCAGCTGATAGGGTGGGGTCTGTAACATGTGGTCTATACAAGACTGTGACTCTGGGGAATGCCCCTTTTCCTCATTCCCGGACTGTGGGGTGTATCAATTGTCAGATAAGATTCTGTTCATAGTTTTGTATCAAGGCAGCACTTCTTCACACCACTGGGAATTAACCCCATTGTCATCGATAACCTGATGAAGACCTTGCCTGCACCTCCAGAGATGCACGTTTGCTCACGCCTACTACACCCATGGCAGCCACCGCGGGCACCTACTTGTACACATGAGTAGCGGGAGAAATGTCGAGAACAATGCCTTGTCTAACAGACACCCTGAACTAACCTGTTTGAGGTAGGTTGTCATAGTATTTTTGGTGGAGGCCATCTTGACAGTCTTCAGTGTGAGCTCAGGCAGAGAGACCGACCTCTAACCCCATCCGCCAAGTGGTAAGGTGGGCAGCGCTGTTCCTAACGTCACAGAGAAACAATCAATCAAACCATAATTGAAGCAGCTGTTCAGTATTCGGAGCGAGATCAGATACTGACAGGTAATAGCACAGTGTTACGATGATGGCAAAGCTGTTGATCATTTGAAGCTACAGAATAATGAAGAAGATATGATGAATTGATCTGGACTGCTAAATCTCTGGTGAATGAGATGGATTATTTTTTGTGCCGCCTTCACGTACAATCAACCAACAATTAGCGGCTGTGGGATGATGGTGGCACCGACGGCGGTTCCCAAGTTTGATTAAGAGTATCATAGTCTAGGAGCTTTTCTCAAGAAGATAGTTGTTGATTTTAAATTAAGGTTCAACCAAGTGATTAGCTTTTTCATAATGTAGGTCGACAGAACAGGTGAACCATGTGTCTGATGAGATAAACTTGGCAAAGCTATGGAGGATTTTCCCAAGCAAGCAAGCATAGCAAGCAAGAGTAATTTCACAGTTGATCCTCTGTTTGGAAGGTAACCAGTGTAGTTTGTGACGGGCCGGTGTGATGCGATCAGATCCCATCGTATTACAGATCTAATCCAGCAGCTTTGCAAAGCCTTCAACTTGAATATGTGCTTCGGAAGACCAGTGCTAGCTAGCAGGAGGCTTTTCCCACAGTCAAGCTGAGACATGATAACCAGAAAGCCAAAAGGCTTAGGATTCTTACTCTTCCTGACACCTTAGCCAGCACAAGGAACAAGTGGGAATTGTATCAGCTGTAATTATCTCTGACCTGACCCCAAAACAATAGGGTTCATGTACTCCATCCATGGGGAAACACATACCAGTATTGACTTCATTCAATCCATCCAGTGGGGTCGAGTTCTCGTGTCACAAGCCCAATTGGCCAAATTAGTGACCTTTTCAACTTTTTCATTTTTGACCAAATTCACCCCCGACCTATACCAAAACCAATAGGGTTCCTGTACTCCCCAAAGAAAGCTACACAACCAAATTATGAACCTGATCAGACAACATTCTGACTTATCGTGTTTTTCACAAGGTTGTCAGACTTTGACCACTGCTAACCTCAGATGACATCTGCCCTGACCCCAAAACCATAGAGTTCATGTACTCTCATGGGCACAACATACCCCAAGTATGAACTTCATCAATCAGGTGGGGTCAGATCATGTTCACAGCACAATGGAATCAAATTATTGACTTTTCACAAATCCCCTATTTTTCACCAAAAATTCACTCCCGACCTTCTACAAAAAACAATTGAATAGGGGTCTTTAGTCCCCATAAGAAAGCTACACACCAAATTTGAACCTGATCAGACCATACGTTCTGGACTTATCGTGTTCACACATGTTTTCAGAATTTGACCTCGGGTGACCTCAGTGCTCTGACCTGACCCCAAAACGACAGGGTGCATGTACTCATCATGGGGAACACACCATACCAAGTATGAGCTTCATCATCCAAGTGGGATCGAGTTATCGTGTTCACAACCCAACTTTGGCCAAATTATTGACTTTTCACAAATTTTTCTATTTGACCAAAATTCAACCCCCGACTTATACCAAAAACAATGGGTTCCTGTACTCCCCTACGAAAGCTACACACAAATTTGAACCTGGATCAACCAACCATTCTGGCCTTATCGGTTCACAAGGTTTTCATACTTTGACCTCTGGTGACCTCAGACCTGACCCCCAAGCAATAGGGTTTCATGGTACTCATCATGGGGATCACAACATACCACGTATGAGTCTTCATCCATCCAGGTAGGGTCGGTTATCGTGTTCACAAGCCAAAATTGGCCAAATTATTGATTTTCACAAATTTTTCTATTTTTGATACCAAAATTACCCCTGACCTATAACAAACACAATAGGGTTCTTGTTCTCACCCATAAAAAGCTACACCCAAATATTGAACCCCATCAGACCACCCATTCTGGACTTATCGTGTTCACAAGTTTTCATACTTTTGACCACTCGGGTGACATCAGATGACCTTGACCTACCCAAAACAATAGGGTTCATGTACTTCATGGGACACAATGCACCCAGTATTAGCTTCATTCCATCCGGTAGTGGTCAAGTTATCGTGTTCACAAGCCACAATTGGCCAAATTACATGACTTTTCACAAATTTTCTATTTATGACCCAAATTCCCCCCTGACTATACCAAAAACCATAGGGTTCTTGTTCCCTCCCCATAGAAAGCTACACACAAATTTGAACCCCATCCGACCAACCATTCTGGACTTATCGTGTTCACAAGGTTTTCATACTTTGCCCTCTGGTGACCTCAATGACTCGACCGACCCCAAAACCCTAGGTTCATGTACTCATCATAGGGAACACATCACCAAATATGATCTTCATCCACCTAGGTGGGGTCCAATTATTGTGTTCACAAGCCCTGCGTCACACAACATTAACACACACACACACACTACATACATACCACACACATACCACATACACACACACTGCATGACTGGCATAGATTCCTCCGACTTCGCAAGGAATCAAAAACGTAATCAGCGTCTCTGTGCCATTTTTGTTCAGGGACCTGATACCACTGATATTGTGAAGATGATTAGAACTGGGTACTACTTTCGCAGCAACCGGTACTCACAGTACTGACGGTCAAATGCACAGTTACTATTCCTGGTACTGCGGAAATAACCGGTATGTTCCATCAAATCCCGGTACTAATTAAAATTACAAAATCCAGTGCTATCATACTTGTATTTTTTGCCATCCCATCTGCGCTACATCGCAGCCATCATCCCCAACCTGTCAAAAATGATGAACTTTCCCCACGTGGGTTTGAGCGTGTATTGCATATTTGCTGAATATCCCAGCCGCTGCGGACATCACAGCTGCATCGTAACATAACTGCAAAGCTATATGTTGCTAGCTCACTCGCCCAACGCTGGACTAGAAATTTTTCCCATTTTTTTGTTCCGTTTCAACCTTGCATCCATCGCATTCGTTTTTCAATTATTATGGAAACTAGAGCACCAATGGTGCTGTAGCTCAATCCTTTTCATTTCATTGACCTTGTGGGATAACTTGTATGGTGATGTGCTAGAGCTGCATGTGGCTGCCCTTATAATGATAACAATAATAATGAAGCACTTATATAGTTAAAAATACAACTCGCAATGAGGGATCTAAGACCTGAAGCACTGAACATACAACCTAGAGTAAAGAACTACAGGTCCTCAGGAAAAGCCCTAGAAAAGGATATTTTTGGTGTCTTGAGCTTTGATTTGAAGCTAGGGTATGGATTTCTGATTTCTTTACAGACAACGTAAGTGCTTCCATTGAACACACCGCAAATGTTTTGGAAAGAATCGTCCCGTAGGATTTTATCTGTCAGGTGGAACAACTAGAAGATTTCTGTCAGCACTACTGAGACATAGTCTAGAGGGTCGATAGGATTCAGGTAATATGTGATGTAAGATGGGGAGCCAGTGGTAATAGCTCGAAAAAACAATAAGGAGAACCTTAAACAAGATCCTTTGCTCAACAGGAAGCCAGTGAAGATGGCTAAGAACAGCCTAATCCTGGAGCGTTGGGGGTGCACGTACTTTGCAGCCCCGTTCTGAATATGCTGAAGTTTGGATGGATAGCTGGGTAGACGGAAGTCGGACAGCAACATGTTACAGTAATCATGTTGGTAGTGACGGGAGCAATGACAAGTTGCTCAATATACTTAGCAGTGAAGATAGGACAATTTTTCCCGATGTTACACAAGTAGTACCAAGCAGCCTTATTCTTCTGGTCAATGAATCAGTTCATCGACATTTCTGTCAAGAATGACGCCAAATTTTGGGCAGAGACAGTGTAAGGAATAACTTAGTATCATCCAGTTTGATTTTGGGGACATTGGGATCTAGCTTGTGTTATGGGAAGGGCCCAGGGAACATGATGAAGAGGCAGGACTTCCATCAGTGAGCCCAGTGCCAGAGTATAGGAATGTGTCCAATACACCACATTCATTCCAATAAGCGCCAGGTGCTCGCAAAGTTTCAGAGAGGGTGCCTACCAGAGTATGTTTGTTTTGGATATATTTTTCAGAGGAATGAATGGAAAAGAATTGAATTTTTCAGTGAGTTAATTGAATCGTACTCAATATTGTATTTATGCCTACCCTATGCCTACTCACTTGACAGATTGGGTAGTGACCTGCCTTGCAAAAAAAGTTGGGTGAGCGCTCACTGGAGAGGGTCCCTATCGTATGAATAACCGTAATGGGGTTTGCCAAGTTACTATAAATAACCAGGGGTCATGTTTGTTCAACGAGCATTTTGCGATGTGGGACCAACATAATAAGGCACCATAAAAAGCTAAATAGCGTTTAGGCTGGTTCACCGAGGGCGACATTGAAATACTCGCATTTTAATTTCCGTATAGCCTTACCTTGATCTTCTCATCAACAAAGGACATCAGTTTCTCCTTCTCAGGATTCAGGAGGTCTTTTCGTCTGCTGGTAGAGGAACGTCTTATTGGCTGAGCCCCCACCCTTGGCAAGGAACAGGAACTCATACTCTCCCCCCGGGGTTGCATATAACTCTATCTGGGCTGGGAGATTCGTCCCTGTATTGATTCCTTGTACATATCCAGCGGTGCGACCGTTTGTGAAAAGGAAGAATGTAACAGAAGCCAAGCGGCTAGTGATTCCTTGACTCTTCTGACAACCTATAGCTAGGACTCGAACGCATCGCGATTGCAGTTTTTGCAGTGCAAAATTGCGCTTTTTGCGAATCATTGCATTTTTTGGTAAATTTGGGGTTTTCAAAAAGAAAAGCATGAAAAAAAATAACGATGTTCATTTTTGGGAAACACAATCAACAATTTTGTGTTATATGATTATATCAGATGAATTGCTCTGTTTCACTACAACAAATATGAAATATCGTCCGAATTCAAAGCCTTCCCCAATGGCCATTACCAAATATTGTCGCGCACATAGCCCCGTGCATCCTGTTGGTCCTACGCCTATGTCAGCTCAGGCTACACATTCACTGATTTTGCAATTTCACGAAAGAATTCTTTCCGCGATCCGCGTGTCTTTTCCATGATCCATGCCCCAGGTGGACAGAAACAGACTTCCATGATTTGTAAATGGATGTGCATACGATATGTTTCAAACGGATGAAGGGAGGTTACTTAAACTAATCAGATCATCACGTTCACTGTGAGCTCGATCTACAGTAGGCTATCAACAGCTAGCCTGTGTGAAGCATTCGATCGCTTATGCCAAGGCCGCAACACATATGACGTGGCAGTTCTAGTCATTACCACATTGGTTTGGCAGTCGGCTGATTTTGAACGGGACCACTTCAAAATAGGGCTAGCGCCCGGCGGTATGGTAAAGTTTGATATGTTTGGACCATCCGAATTTCTGTCACATGTGTAAATGAAACTATCATTACACGAGAGGGGAAGATGAATGTGAGCAATTTGTAAATAGCTTTTGGAACCAACAATAGTTAGCTAACTTAGGCGTCCTGCTAACATTGAAATCTGAACGAACGCAATTGGTGTTGGAAAAGTCAAAGGATAGGCCAGTTCAAGCCTAATTGTTGTTGGAATTATTTTGTTCTTCCTGAATAAACATTAATGAGTATTATTTCTTTCATGTTTTTGATCACATAGTTGTAGCAACAACTGGCCTGATTACAGCCAGTTTTGCCAGATAATTCTTACGAATCCGATCACGTTTTTTGTCGATTAAGGATCGCGCTTTTATTCAAGTAGGTGCGTTTTTTTTTCCCTCAAAATCGCGCATATGTCCGAGCCCTACCTATAGCCAGACACAAGACAATGGGAGATTCTACCATTCAACCAGCTCATTAGGGCCAACATAATGTCTGACAAATTTCCCATCTTCCCCAACCGACCAATAGAGTTCCTACCCTTGATAAGAAGGCTACACTCTAAATTTCAAGGTTTTCATTCAGATTTTGACTGCTGGTGACCTCAAATGACCTCTGACCTGACCCAAAACGTAAGGTTCATGTTCTCATCATGGGGAACACGCTACCGTATGAGCTCCATCTTCAGCAGTCGGGGTTCAGGTTTACTTGCGTTCAACAGCCAAAATTGGCCAAAATATTGACTTTACTAACATACAAATTTTCAATTTTGACCAAATTGCCACCCACCGACCTAAATAAAAAACAATGGGGTTCCTGTACTCCCCATGAGGAAGCTATACACCAGATTTCAACTTGATCAGACAACCATTCGGGACTTATCGTGTTTACAAAGGTTTAGGGCTTGACCTCTGGTGACCTCGACGGACCCCAAAACAATAGGGTCATGTACTCTCTGGGAACAACCAAAGGGGGGTCAAGATATATGGTTACAACTGGGCGTCAAATATGCACACACACAATCATGAATGCCATAGATTTCTCTAACTCGTCAAGGAATCAAAAAGGAAGGCTTGACTTTCTATGGAGACACGATAAATATAAGATGTGGATCAATTGAGAATTTGCAAGGCAAATAAAAAAAACATTTATGAGTCATTAATATATCCTTGTCTTCTGATTGGCAACTGTTGTCACATGACAATGAATGAAGTACTATACACAATCATGCAAAAAGCTCTCATACAAATACTATTGCATGCTTCCTTATTCTAGATGAAATCCCTTTCCTGTGATAGTACAATATGCTCAAGTCAATAACTGCAACAGTACGGTAGTGCCACTGACAAAATTCACTGGCTTTTCTAGTGAATAGACAGACATGCTTTATGCGTATCCTGTACAACATACACAGCCATGGAACTTTGTCAAAGCAAGTTTGGCTACCCAATCTTATAAATATTGTAGAGAAATCCCCCAAATTTGTCATTGGTGTTTGAAAACAGATAACCAATGATTTTCATTGTGCAAGAGCTTCATTAACTTTCCTTAGAATTAGAAGGAAGAGATTGAATCATTATATCAACTCAGCTGGCCTTGTTGGATAGAACATTCAATCCTTGGACTCGTGGAATATAATGAGCTACTGCACTCATAAATATTGAAAGGAAGTTTAATTAGTAGTGGTTTGGCGAGTGTTTACTGGGGTCTCAGTCATGTGGTTGAGTCACATGTTCCCCCTTGGGCAGGTCGTGGCTGATCTCGTAGGATTAGCAATGATTGAATAAGGCTTGAGGGTTGCACTAAAAGGCTGGAAACTGCCGCATTATTAGGGAAATTCCTCACTGCCTCAGTCGTCTTCCACAATGGCAGCAGCCAATCGAATGAAGACGACTGAGGCGAGTGACATTACAGTGTGGTACACAGTGCTTTGATATAGGGAGTGACTTGCACAGAGCCGTGTCTAATATAGTACCATGCATTTGAGCAGCATGTTATTTTGAAAACCATGTATTTATTATTTTATACCTCACCAGGAGCTTTCAGTTAGAGAAGAGAATTTCTTCAATGAACCATATATTTCCCCCGGTATTTCTTTAATGTGTTTGTCTGCACGCATCGTCGTCATGGCCCGTACAAAGAGCAGAGGCCCCACCCTATTTTATTCGGAGTGGGAAAGGAAATTTCGTTACAATAATCATTATCTTCATTTTATATTATCATATTTTCACTAGATGAATATTTAAATTTAAAGCACAACACCTTCTCAACAGGACAGGGTATCTTTGTCAGTGAAGTGGACCCCTCAGTTCAAGTTAAAGAGGAAGGGTCAGGAAGAACAAATTAAGACTATTCTTGAAGACATTATCACTCTTGGACAAAACATCTGCGGGGAGGCCATTCCACTGAATAATCACCATTGCAAAACAAAACACTTCTGAAAGTCTAATCTGCAACGTTTACAACGAAGCTTGGGACAATGGCCACTATTGGTGCTAACATTAGGAGATTCAAAGGAGTAGTCCTGGGGAAAGGCCATCAAAGCTATGGACCATTTGGAAACTCAATCAAATCACCCTATATTCGCCTCAGCTCCATTGTTGTCAGACCAAGATGCCTCAATCTTCCCTCATACGGCCAATCTTGCAGACAGTGAAATACTCCTGTAGCTCTCCTTCGAACGTTTTTAATTAGCAGCATATCTATCACGGAATGATTCCACACTCGTACAGGATACCTCACAGGAGGTTAGTATAATGTTGGCTGTACTGTGCTAAGGATGCCGTGCTTTGGATAGAGGGCAGTAGTTACCTGTGAGTACCTAAGGTTTGTATCCCTGTAGGTGTTGTAAACTCCCCGGGATATATGCTCCTCATCCTTCCCATCTGTCCAGACGTTTTGTCCTCTCTTACCTAGAATGAGGGAGGAAAAACGATTGTCAACCCCTGAGAGATTCAATTGTTTTTTACGACTCGCAGAGGCAGGTCTGCGAATGAGTTACACGTTTCAGAACACATTAGCAAAATACACTGATGTATGATTATATGACAATGTTACAATGGCTTTGTGACCAATCATTTTGCAAGATAAAAAATAACCAGACTTACCTCAAGTTGAAGTTTAAAGGCCGAAGGTCATGTGAATATGACCGGGACTTTCGGTACTTTCTATTTGTTACATATGAATCAAAGCTCCACTCCTCGTTTTAGCCGATTCGAATGTACCAATAATGCGCAATCAGCTATTGCAAAATTTTCCTTGTGACATTAAGAGAGAACCGCAAGATCCCATATAATACGGAGATCAATGTAAGACATGTACTTTTTAAAATGTTGGACTAAACAAACTTAGATGGGATCGGGATCAAAGAATAATCTCATTCATTTTCAAGCGTATACCTTTCTTCCTCTTTCTGCCATCATGGCACAAAAATGTAGCATTTACTCTGTTAGGGTTATGGGCAGCCTATGCATCGTTCCCCCCGTTATGTCATAGATTCCTAAAATTTCTCAAAGGTAAATTGAAATATCCTAACGCGCCAACATGCTAGAATTTCCAAATTTGGGATGTGGGGTTTCCTCTCACCTGTGCCTAGTTTTCAAGCGAATCTGTTACATGACCATTGGCCTTTAAGTTAGAATTCTGTGAAGTGCACATCACAAATTGGATTGAATAGCTACTGGGTATGTATGGGTTGACAATGAAGACTGACTACTGTATTCATCCCAATGGGAGCCCTAATAGTAAAATAGAAGTGCACCTGCATGGTCCCATTCAGACTAAAGGTCCCAATACAGATTTTTCCTTGAACTGTGGTTATTATTGATGGTCAGATGACCAAGAAGGATTCACTCTACTAGTAAATTGTGCCACTTGAACATACACGTATCGTTTTATACATACATGTGCTCCAATGACACCACATGCTTGAGTCTTTGCATTCGTGCAGTACGAATTTGTTAGAATGAGTCAGCGCGGCACAATTGCATCTAATCATGTGAGCAGTAGGACCAATTAAAATTTCCAATGCACCAATCACAGTGAATACTCAGGGTAAACTTGCCACTGTCCCCTCTTAGGCGACTTCCTTCATCAGGACATCTGGACTTGACTTTTACACCCCAGTAAGGGATGCATGCAATTTGTCATGGGATGTGATGGGGGGAGGGGGCAGTATTATCAGACCCAATTGTCAACCTCCTCCAGGCCAGCGGAGGAAAAGAAAATATTTCGGGGCCTCTAGATGCGAAATAGTTAAATGCCTAACATCATATTGGTCCGAATGGGGGCATGCCACTCCAACTTTCGAGGGCCTCCCCTTACATAATGTTTTCGGCATACACAAAAAAAAGAAGCTCAACTTGTTTTGGACCCGCCAACACTCACAAATGTTAGCGCTCTTGCATTACCTACCAATGACGATAGCTGTCCCGGGATCTCCTGGCAACCAGGGAGCACCATCCCTGCAGCGATGTTAGCGTTCTTCAGGAGTTCCAAGGCGACAAATCGGTCATTACTGGAAGCCTCTGGATCCTTCAGGATATTATTGAGTTGCTAGATGGGGGTGGGGGAAAGAAGGAGTACAGTAACACAACATACAGCATGTTTATGGTGGTGAGTAGGCTTGTTTCTGAAATTTAGTACTTGGGGTCTTGTACCGTTCGTACTTCATGACTCAAACAAGCTGTACAGTATTTCGGGATGGGATGAGCAGAATAGATAACTGTAATTACTCAAGGGGTGAAACAAGAATCTATCGTTATGAAATTGAGTTAGCCTTGCAGGTCAGGTGAATAGTGTTCAGATTGTTGTATTGCAGGTTAGTGTGGAGGTTGTTGCCGATCATGGGCCATATTGGTGTGAATTTGGCTTCCCATGAGTGCTAGACTCATTAGTTAATACATAGACAATGGGCTGTCTGGCTCAGTGATTCCTTATTGTGCAATACTATTGTATATAAGTTGAAAGAGGTATCAAGGCTGGAGGGGGAGGGGGGGGGGGGGGGTCAGAAGGCGGGTAATATGTGAGCTGTGGTCGCAAGTGCATGATGAGATCAGTGATTTGTAATGTAACGTGAAGCTCACATAGTGCCCTGTGCCCTCCTTTGGCATATGTAGCATACGCTGACTGTAAAAAAGAGAGGTTGGGTGTCATAATCCAGAGTAAACCATAACCAGTTCAAACCATAACAGCACCCTAGGACTAACAAACCTTAAGGTGCTTGGACGGAGCAGATGTGCGATGTCGACCATTGCCTGAGATGTCAGCAGGGTCAACGCCTCTGGCTCGACTTTCAGGATTTTCCGACCTTCAACTTCCACTGTTGAGACATAATCCCCTGGGAATAAAGAAAAGCAAAATACATTTTTTTTAACACTCAGACTACCCAACATAGACTACTCTTCATAGTTCAATGTACAGGCCTCTGGTTGACCATGTCTACACATATACTGGGAGTTAATTTTTGTCCCATTGCTCCAAAGGCTACAGGTCAGTGATAGAAATCACTGCTTTGAGCGCGGTTCTATGATTTCATGTCCTCCTTTCCAGCCACGAAGCTACCCATACTGGTAGTTTATATATAGCATGTATTGACGATATAAAACTATAACTGAAATAAGATCTATTGAAACGATAGTAGCAAGTAATTAATACAAAAGTTAAAAATAATTATAATATATGAATAACAGGTAATTTCGTGGAATAGGTCCCTGTGGCGAAACAAATATATTGTAACAGCCAGCCAGGTCTTTCGAAACTGAACTGATCATCATTTTCTCAGAATAGAAATGTTTTGAGTGCTGTAAGTTTGATTGAAGTTCTCCTTGTGAGATGAGGTATCGACTGATGGATTTATTCAATATCATTGATGCTTGACAAAGTTAGAAAACAGCATATATACAAAAATGCAAATTTGATCTCCTGTAACCTTGAAATTACCTTCATTTTGTTTAAGTCAACACAGTCACATCCACCAAGTTTGGAATGAGTTCAACAAGTTCAGAAGAATGAAACATTGATTTCACAATTATACTGCATCTCGTAACCACATCCAGTCCTCGCCACATCCTTATGGCTGATCTTTTGTCTTAGTGAGGCTGTTTTTACCAGGTATTCATATACTATTGTCCTCCTTGCATTATTATTTTTCCTCATGCAACCACTAGACATCCCAGCTAGTATAGAACCCAACTCTTGCATTGGAACCACCCAGATTGTAATTGTTGTTAAGGACAACTGCAGGATATAGGCTAATATAAAGAGGCTAATATTAGCTGGAGAATAACTGAATGAGTCAGTCCAAACCCTTAGTTCATACGACTTTCCGTTAAGGAGTTACAGTCTTTTGAGGTTTGTGCATGTGTATTGCGCACATCGAAAGCATCAATCCCATCTGCGATAAAAATGATGTCTACTTGGCACACCGGCAAACAATTCTTGGTTTTCTCTATTGACATTCACACATTATTTTCACTTAATTAAGGAGAGGATGACTGTAGTGGGTTGGTACTTGGTACGTGTTGATGGTTACTTTGGTGAGGAGAAAGACAACAAGAACTTTGCTAAATGTATTCACACCCAAAATGAAACAATGAAGACATGACATAACTTCCCGTTGTCCAAGTGTGATGGCATGCTTTATTGCACAATTGGGATTCTTCCCATTTTTTCTGCATAATGGACCAAACTTTGAAGGCGAATAACTCCACATAGGAACATTGTATTGAAATGGGATTTGGACCTATGGATAGTTTTCCATTCATCATGATATTACCCCTGTTGTATCCAAGCCTGCATATGTTCCCTTTAACCCCCTGAAGATGTGGAGAGGGGTGGGTGGGAGCGGCTTTGGTCCTCAGTCCCCTACCTACTGATGCCCATCTGGGTATGCGATACAATCCTGTGTGGTGGGAACCTCTCCATGGTGGCACCTGTCTGCCCACTACTAAAGTCACCAATTCATTCCATGTTCTACTATCATTGATTGTGTATAGGGTGGGGAATTGGTTAATTTTTCTGCTAGTTGAGTGTGTCACTTTCATCAGGAGAATTCTGAAATATCGTTTTGTACACTGTTCATGCAATTGCCATGAACCTGTACCTTGACACTGTATAATTCAAATCATTGTCATCTTGTTTACTGTACCACTGGATCTAGTGAGAGTCCACTGAAGCTGGAGCCTCTGCCCACACGGTCATCACCTGTCAATTTCTTGTATGGTGTGTCCAGGCTTCCATCCTTCTGGAAGAGATCCTGGTAGACAAATGTTTGGCTGCAGCAGCTTGTGCTTTGGACGCCTTCATCCTCATCTGTTGCCATGGTGACGGGATCTGAGAGCCCTGACATGACACCCTCTGTGACCAAGTAACAAAGTTCCTCACTGCCGTGTTCAACATCTGAAACAAGGGTAACATAATGACTCTGACAGTCTTAGGTACAAAGTTGTTACTTTTGTTGCAGGTTGTAGTCTTTTCTTCATCTAGGCTAAAAGGCCTTCAAGTCCAAGGACACAATGATTAATGACCTTAGAAAAGGGTAGACTACTTTACTCGTGAAACACTAAACTAGACATGTGCAGGCGGGTAAACCGCCCATGTGTTATTCCGCAGAAAGGCCCTTTGGAGACCTTGCTTAGAGCAGCACATTAAATTATGTGGATTTGACCTCCAGTGACTTTGAATGCCCCACCTGTTGTTCAGGTCCAACTGTGGTCCACATTCTCCAAGTTTGGTTTGAATAACACTCCTGGTTAGAAAAAATTGCATGATTCATGCAAATTTTACCTCCTGTGACCTTGAAATGACCTTCATATTGTTTCAGACTAACGACAGTCCACATGCACATCCACTGAGTTTTGTTCAAATCCAAATAAAGTGGAACAATTGCGAAAAAACACAAATTTGACCTCCGGTGACCTTGAAATCATTGTCATGTTTTCGGGAACCAACTTTTGTTCCCACCCACCGAATAGACTACTTTGTGACGTCAACACTGAATCATATACAGTAAGTGGGAATGGGGGGGGGTGTTCACTTTTTCTGACAATCCTCCCATTGACATGACACATTTCTAGGTGATCGCCCCCATGTCTCGCCTAGTTGTGCAATCAGTGGTTTCTTTCATAAGTCACCGCACAAACAATCATACAGTAAGTCAGTCCATGTGCTGCTTTCTGATTTTTGTACTAGCATTTAACAGAAACAGCAGTGAACATTCAAAGTCATAAGGACTGATTATTGACCATGTCTACCAGAGGAGTATAGGTTTTGTGGAAACGTGATTAAATTGCCCAAATTATGCAAATTAGAAACGATTACTCCACTTCCATGACTAAATATCTCGAACAATGGGTGGAACAAAACTTAATGTTTCACATTTGCGTAATGAACGAATTATACACACATGAATAACCCGCAGTAAATTGATTCAATGCCAAAAATTTTGGAGAAAAAAATAGGGCAAAAATAGACACCACAATGACCTCCAGCGACCTCCAGTCTATGTTTAAAATGTTGGAGGGTGAAGGTAAGCCAATCTAGCAAGTTTCATGGAAATCCCACAAACTTTAAAATTACACCTAAATTAGGCAAATTGACACATTAAATGACATCCAGTGAACCTAAATCCATGGTGGGAAATTTGTGAAAAAAGGAAACGATATACCCACCAGGTTTCATGAAAATCCCAATCAATTCTGAGATTTTGCCTAAATTATGCAAATTAGATTTACCTATTAGCCAGCATTTTTGTCACAATTTGCGGACTGATTACAATTTTCCAAGAATAGAAATTATTTGAGTGTTGTAATTTTGACTGAAGTCCTTCTTGTAGATGAGGTATCAAACGATGGTATCCATTTTCAATATCATTGATGCCTATTTCCCCAAGACTGGCAAGTTCAAAGGCTAAATGGAACTTTTAAGGCCTCAAATTCCTGACAACTCCTGATCAAAAAGCGTGATCTACAGTTACCACATGTCAAAAGACTTTCTCTTGATCTGAAGAGTTCAAGTGACATTTTACACATGTAGAATCCCATCTTTGTCATAATCAGCTAGATCTCTCAATATCATAACCAGAGATTTATGCCATACTTTTGCCACTCACAGCACTGGAAGGAAACCCACAATATCAGGAATTTCCAATTAGCCAAAACGCATCCCCACTGTCTGGCTAAGAATCTTGTACTCACAACGGAGGGTAACGTATAGGGGGGTCCGGGGGGTTCCAGGGGGTCTGGATCGCCCCCCTTTTGGTTCAGAGCTTTTCGAAAAACTAATACAGGTCTACCATAATAGGGATCCAGGTGGCATTGGGAGTCGGACCCCCCCCTCACACTTTCCTGTGACGTCATCTGCGCTGAATGTACCTTTTACATACAGTAGACATACCCTCTACAGATGTACACGTAACTTGAAAATTCTGTGTGCTTTGTGCGCACTATTTTCCGCTCTCCCTTGCAGGCAACATATACCCCATGGAATTCTATCCCTCAAGTGGATTCTTGAAAAAAAAGTTTTGAAAGAAATTATTTGAAGGGGTCGGGTGAGGTGTCACACTATCATGGGGTAGAGTGTCTTGTGATACATTTACATTATCTGTCGCATATAGGAAATCTTCCATGTGAACCTTCGTGGCGCATTGCCTGCTCTCGTTAATTTAATTTTACATCCACCTCATACTGCGAAGTCCCCCGAGCAAATATATGAGTAACACGCATCCCATCATTTGCTATAATAGCCTTTGGTATCTCTCGTTCACCTCAAGCTTACACATAGGCTCTTCCCACATCTCAGAATAGACCCATGATTAAATTCCTCTCTTGAGTTTTTCTTTCATTATTGAAGGGTTAATCATCAACATTCCAGAGTTTTCTCAGCGCTATGTGCGAATGGGTGTATGTTGCTAGTCACATGGGCCGCCTTACTCATGGAAAAGTATATACATCAAATGTATTGCGTAAATCCATTACGCATGGACCTATACCAGCTCTCGTTTTACATATGCATTGACTTAATAGTAAGCCACCACCTTTTTAACGAATTTGGAGGGAAGTGGGATATTCGAACCAATGCAAGAAAGGGAACTTCCTGACCTAGTAACCAATCGCATCGTAGGCCAGGTCAAAAATGCAAAATTCTTCCCAAATAAATGGGTGTGAAAGTGTTCTATCTGCACTAAACTGCACTAAAGCCACCTGGGATGAACATTTGGAACCTCCCCACAGCCCACCATCAGTCTCCACCCCCCCATAAAATCAACAGAGCCCCCCCCCCTCCCCTCCCACAAAAAACTAAAATCTTGGCTAAAAGCCCACTGGTTTTGATCCCCATTTCAAAAAATCCTGCACCCGCCCCGAAGGAGCAGCTGCGTCGTCGTACCATTTTTTCGCCGATTGGTCTTGACCATTTACTGATTGGGAAAATTAGAAGAGGCCCTAAGTGTAGCCTTTTGTGGTTTGGTGAAGTTTAATTCGCTATGGTGGATGTTTATACCACTTGAATTCAATTATTTGCACCTGGGTTTCCTATGAGAATGAGGCGGATGGCCACATGAAAAGCAGTGAAGACAATCGCGTGGTGAATGCGCGGGGGGGGTAGTTCAGATTCAACACTGGAGAAGTCCTATATTCCATCACAATCGCAGGCCAGTTATCAGATCTTGAACCCATGAATATGTTGAATACGTATAAGCGAATATCAGTTGCATGGGTCAAAATGGGGGACGAAATGCACTCAAACAAATAGTGGAGTGGCACTCCCCATCCATGATAGCCGCTCATAGCATGAACCCATCGAGAGACCTCCTCCTTCCCATCATGGAGCCTGAGGGGTTCGCAAAAAGTACCGACCTCAATGAAGTCATCGTGCCACGACGGCTATCTATTTTCCCACCTTATATTATAATAGCAACATTTTTATACCAAAAACTGAAAGATTTCTGCAGCACTTGTCGCTTTGCAAGGTCTACCCAACACAAAATTGAGTGGGAATTGAATCAAATGCAGTATTTGAAAAAATGCATCGTTCTGACAGAGGGGTGGTGAGGTTCGGATACTTCAGCGGTCCACTCAGGCACAGATCCAGATTTGTTGGGGGGGGGGGGGGCAAATGACATTTGCGAGAGAAAGCAAAATAAGTGAATGAAAAATGGGTTGGCGTCATGGGGGATAGGGTGAGGTGAGAAAATTTGGACTGCCATTTTTCGCTGGAGCAATTTGACCCCCCCCCCTTCTGAAAAGCCTGGATCCGCCCTGGGTATTAATTGTCTGTCTATTCTTTGGATTCACCGGGGCCCCCGACTTGGGAGTAGAATAATATTCCCTAACCGCTGATAGTCACTCAGGTGAAAAGCTGCAGTAGACACAGAGTTTTAAGTCCTCCTGATGATCTCTCAGTAACCATTATAAAATTCACTGGAAGACCATCCGGGCCAGGGGACTTATCATTTTTCATAACTGGAACCGCTTTCCACACCTCACCAACAGAAGTCTAACCCAAACATCATTATTAGTAAGGGTTGGGAACCGCTTGATACCTGACACAAAACTATCATGTAGGTAACATTTGACTGAGCCTTCCATTAAGGTCTGAATAAAAAACAACCTCAAACACTTGAGAATTGTCTGTGGCTCCTTGTCTCCTCGACAACCACTTCCCCCCAGGTGAAGGATAGCTATTATTTCATGGTCAGCTACTGACTGGCTCTTGTCACGGTAGACGCGAATGGTTGGCAGTTGGCTTTTCACTCACCTCTTCCCAATGAATCTCAGCCCTCAAACTGAGTCCCACGTAGATTATTATCTAAGTAGGCTTGTATACATGTACCAAGCAACTCCTGTTTGGCTGGCTCAGGAGCTCCGTCTTGATCTACACCAAGGTCTGGAACTCTAATCTCTGCTGGTGAGCTCTGTCAACACTGTGCTTTATGGCAAATTGTTTAATAAGTGTCTTAACCGCATCCCACCAGATGACAACATTGAGGAAGGCAGGTTTCAAAGCATACCTTGAAGCAAAAAGTTATCTGAACTCGATATGCACAAGTCAATCGCGAGCAGTGGCGTAGCTACGGGGGAGCTTGGGGGGGCACACGCCCCCCATGAAAGTGCCACCCCCCCCATTCCGCCCCCCACCCCCACTGGAAATCTGGCTGAAAAAAAAATATATAGGCCTACTTGTCTTGGCAGCCCGACCAAGGTTATAACGTAGGGTATAATAAATTTACATTTTGCCTCAAAATGTGCAATGTTTTCTTCCGCTCGCTGCGCGGCGCAAGAGTCTGTTTTTCTGGCGCTAAGCAAACCCGACATTTGGGAAGCCCGTATAAGAGTCAGATAATACCATCGGTGGCAGAAGAAATTACCAAGTAGGGCAAACCCATTATCTTAGCCATCCGGGCACCATATTCATGTTGAATTGAGGGGGGAACGCACCCGGCGCGCGAGGATTTTTTCCAAGAAAAAAAAAAACGTACCGGCTTGAGACGTTAAGTTAAGCTTGAAATGGCCCCAGCCTAAATCACCCGGGAAGGGGGGGGGGGGGGGTTAATTTTCCGGCAATCTGGGGGGATCGCAAACCCCAAATTTTCTTGTACGCTTCGCGCCAACCGATGGTGGCGCTCCGCGTAGTTGATAATTTGGTGCCCCCCAATCGAATGTCTGTGCCCCCCCTCTTGTGCCCCAAATGAAAAGTCTGGTGATGCCACTGCCCAAGGCACTCAATATCTTCGAGAGAATGGACAAATTACTGGTGCAGCATGACCTTGAGCTGCATGGTGAATGGATGTTATGTAGATGAACTTGTCATTTATTACGATACCAATCATAGAAGATGACCATTGATAAACTGTTGGAGTTTTTTTTAAATTGTTTTTTGCTTCTGAGCCACGTCCACACTCTAGAGAGCAACATTTTCTCAGACACCTCCCTAGAACACCCTGAGGTACATGTAATTCAGCACTCAGGCTGGAATGCCGTTTCCGGAAATCTGGAGGGTCGAGGGTGGTTTTGTTGAAAAAAAATTGTCCTTGACGCTGGGACGCCAACTCGTGGTGACCATATTTCGGGCAACGAATATAGGAGAAATTTGAGCCGGGATGGAGCAAAATAGAAAGGATTACCAAATATCTACCAAATAGTGCCCAAATTTTGATTGAATGCTCCCAAATGTTCGAAAAAATTGCGCGCTCCGCGCCGCAAAGTCTAGTTCGTGATCATAGGCGTTACTGTCTGATTTGCAATAAAATTTGGGCAACTTTTGAGATTCGGGAAATTTTATTCTTATAACATGCCAAGCCCGCCATTTTTGATGTCAACAGCATCTACAAAAAAGTTGGCTATGCCACGGAGTGAAACTCTTAGATCGGTCAGGGAAGTGCCATTTCCTGCCATTCGGGGGCCGCCTCATTTTCCAAAAATGTCCGTATACGCTCCGCGCCAACCAATGTGGCGCTCCGCTTAGATAGTCCATTGGCGCCCCCCCAGAAAAAAATTTCAGCCCCCCCAGACGCCTCCCCACTGGAAAATCATGGCTACGCCACTGGATCGCGAGACGCACCCCCTACTAGCCCCATGGGGGGGGGTGGATGGTTCCGTCATGGTTGAGTTATGGGCAGGAAAAGTAATGACGCAGGGGTAATGTTAAAGTCAACAATGGTGAGTCGTGATTGGACGCAAATATGCGTTCGGTCCGCATTAAGAATTTTACAGAATCGTGCTGTACTGAGTATACTGCAGCGTGTACTGGACTGGTACGGGCTGTTGAAAGCTGTTTGACTGGGGTGTGTCAAATGGCCCGTCACCCATTGTCCGCAAATGGTCAGTCATAAAATGGGTTGAGGTAAGTCATTTTCGGGTATTGGTCCGTCCATCTTGTGACGCGGGCGTGTACCATAAGCGAGAATGTACGCCAAACCTGAACGGCCATGACGGACCACCGCTGGGGGTCGGGGTGCATATACAATTGACATCACGTGCATACATACAGATTCTGAAATGTATAGTGACCGATCGTGAGTACGATCACGATCGTGAGTCGATCAGGCGTCCTTTTTATAGTGCAAAACGCGCGCGATGTACTGCGTGTGAATATCACCCTGATTCAAAAAAATCGCGTGATAGTATGATTCTAATTTAGACGCATCGAAAAAAATTATCATCCATTGTTCTTATTTCTGGAAAACAAATTTTTCCCTTGGAGGATTTCGGTGGTTTTTTTTTGTTTTTAAAGTTGCTGAATCCACCCTGCCAGAAATTTGCCGAAAAGAACAAGAATATTGTTTTTTCATGTTTCCATTCCACTGGATAAGTTTGGGAACAGATGTTTTTGTAGTTTGTGTAACATAGTTCAAAATGTTTTTGCAAGTTTTTTGTGGGGGGGGGCCCGTGTACGGAGTACATTTCTGCAGGTGATCACCTCACGATCGGAAAGCTGATACTTTGTTGAATTCGCCCTCTATTTTTGAACCTCTTTTGCCTCGGAACGATTTCATTCCATTGAGATAAATTTATCATGAGGAAGACAACAGATGAGGAAATACTTCTGGTAATTTTCGTTCATTTGTGCAATTCGTTTCTTTGCTTTTTTTGGCCTAATGTCCCTAGGTGATCGCTCACGATTGTATTAGTTACTCGGCAGATTCTTACCTTGTTAGGTAACCCTACTGTAGTATAGGTAGTATAATGAAACATCATGGGGGGGGGGGGCTGTGGGTACCCCAGGCTATCATCACACATACCAAGTCAGGCATTGCCCGAAGCTATCATGTCATGATCATCATCAGTTGGGGGCGAGTATCCTGTTTTACATACATGCAGACATGCCTACTTCATTACAAAATTACACAACCTGAACCGCACACACAGTAACACCTACTTGTACTAGCCAACAACTGGACTGACTACATGGATTGCTCGACTTCGTCAAGTAACCAGAAAAAAGCCAATTCACATGAGGTTATGTTATTGCGTGACTTCTATAATACCTTCGTGAGAGAAATCTCAACTCGTCACGGAGAATGGAGGCTAGACACTTAGGTTTTCACTTCAACACTTCCCGCTGTCACTCCTTGTGTTTTCTTCGCTACTACTCGAACAAGCAGGATGATCACTGTTGGGTGATTTTGTAAGGTAAAGAATCTCAGAATGAGTTTTTGTTTAGCTAAACTTCCTAAATAAGGTCATATGACGAATTAGGTAGAAGCCGTCACGATTTATCACGAATTACTTCAACAAAGGAACATTCCTCCTAATTTTATGAGATATATTGCTCCAAATTTTGTTCGTTCATTCACAAGAAAATAAAAATAACTTGCATTTGATACTCATCTCGTCCAAAAATAAAATACTTGAGTTGCTCATGGACATATACAACAAACGGCTGGTCAGCGTATCCTACGCAAGGTCCTTTACCAGGGCATCTCATTAATGTAATCGCAAGTCAAACTTGAGCCTCTTAATGCGGGAATGATCACCCAGAGAAATTTCTTTGTCCGCGTGTACTGCTTACTGGTGTTTACGTTATCTCTGTGAATTTTATATATTCGTCCGAAGATGCCTAAAGCAGTACAGAGAGCCGGAGGGACACAAGAAAAAGAAACCCGCAAAGGTCAAAACCATCTACACAAAAAGTCACAGAACCTTTGGAAAAAATTGTAAGTCCGAGTCCTACAACATTTCAATGCAATAACAAAGTGTTTGTTGTTTAAAATCCCCGACGTTTAAAAAACACGATTTTCCACTGCATCAAATTGCCATAAAAAGCGTGTTTTAGGTATAAATCACTCCTTATTCATAATCCCATGTTTAATATTGATTGGTGGTAGTGATGATATCTAGCCATAATATCGTATTAATGGTACAAAATTTTGAGTGGAAAAAATGTGGAATTTTCGGGCAGTCTCCCTCCCATTCGTGAATCCTGACATAACCAGCACTGTGACAATCCATGTGAACTCAACGTGGTAATATCGAATGCAAATAATTACACGTACTAATGAGGATGGAAGACAAATGTACGCATGGTCGCACATTGCGGTAACTTGGGTCTGCACTCTGCTGCAAAGCACATGTATTATTTCTAAGAAAACAAATTCCCCAACATCCCTGGCATGTCATTTCGGAAATATGTTCGGTTAGAATGAGGACTAAACTCTGCTGTGCTTATCTTCTACTAGATTAACAGACCTGCATTTTTGTAATGTTTTAACTCAAGCGATCAACCAGGCCTTTGCCATGTGCTGTTCTTTTTTTTTGGGTAGTTGTTAAGGCTGATTGCTGCTGCTGTTGTGACTGTGGGCGTGTGGACTACAGTGCTCGCTGGTTGAGTGTTTATTTGAAGTGGTCTTGGAAACGTTTTAAAATCAGGAGGGGGGGTAGATCAATCTCAGGATTTCAGGAAAAATGGGGGAGAGGATTTCAATGAGAATGATGTGCCGTCTTCAAGCCAAAGTAGAAAAATGCAATAAAATAATCATTTGTGGCAATACACCCACGAATGAGTAGAGACGATTTTCTGGGGGCTCCATGTACTGAAACACAAATGATGATGAAAAAAATTCAATGCTGCTTATTAAATCTTGAACAACAATACCTAAAAACTAAAAGTACAATTGCCAGGCCAAATACTGCTGTTGACCTCGATTGTGCAATCAACCATATCTTTTCCGAACCTACATAAAGGACATTAATGCCAAAGATGTGTCACCTTTATCCGATGATCTGAAAACTGGTACACATGTCCACTTAGGTAAAATCTTGGATGTGTTGAAAGTGGGCATGAGCATTGTTGCTGCCTCTATTTTGCAGGTTTTACACAAAACTACAGAGTTTTAGCTCCGATTTACACACAACTTGGTGAGCACGAGGAAAAGTTTGTCCCGAAAAACATGATTTAAGGTCAAAGAGGTCAATTGTTTTTTGTCCTCGCCTGAATGAATTAAGGAGGAGACACTAGTGCACTATGGCTAGTGTGTTGGTGGTGGGTGTGTGTGGGTGTGTGTCACACTTCCTCGTGAGGCAGGAATTCTCTCGAACGGCAAATGCTATTGCCGACAAAATTTCAGGGTGGTGCATCGGGATGTGTGAATCACGATCTGATTAGATTTGGGCATGCAAGTCACTAATTACGTAAGGTTAAATTAAGCCATTTATGTAATTTATGTTTAGGATCGGCTGAGCAAGTTACGGATGAACCGTAGGTGATATGGTGACGTGGTTTGGCACTAGATGGGATGTGAGGTAGATGAAATGATTAGATTTTCAGCGTAAAAATAGAGGTCATCAAAGGGTCAATTCGGGGTCGGAAAACGTTTTTGGCCATAACTGGGAACCAAATGTCTGCCGAGGTTGGGAGGTGCACCATTGTGATTCACTCGTTTGACCTCCTCTGTGTGACCTTTGACCGCATTCGACTTTACCATGTGGTTTTTGGCGAATCAAATTTTCGTGGCCATTCAACTCTCATCGGATCTCAAGTACCTTCCGATCGAATCGAAATTGAACCATAAATGACACCATGTGACCTTTGAGTGTGAAGATATCAGAGGTCAATTTTTCAATTCGAAATTAGTGTCGTTAGGATGTTGTAGTGATTTATCATGGTATTTTAGAATCAGCAGGTCAACACCCTGAATGAGGTCAAGGTCAAGGTCAACTGTTGAAATGACTGTGCGTATTTTTCGAGTTACAGGGCAAAGAAAATTACAAATGTAATTTTTGTCACAATTTGGATATGTGGCAGAGCTCTGTGTGCTGAATAGACTAAATAAACTCCCGCTTCAATCGGGCCTTGGTTTCTCAAGTTACAGGTTCACAGGTTGGTTTTGATAACCTCTTTGGCAATGGCGTCGGCATATACTTTGGAATACATAATGCTTGTAAACTGCGTGCATCTAATCGAGAGTACAGTTTTCATGAAAACTGACATGTCATCAAAAGGGTCATTCAAGGGCACTTATGGACAAAAACTAATATGTTTGGAGACAACTTCTTACACTGACATTGCTTGCAATGTTTTGAAATTTCGGGACAGGGTGTATGTCATGGTGGAGAACATTATCCATAAAAACCTCATGCGTCCTCAAGGTTCATTCAAGGTCACTTTGGGCATATACTGCCATAGTCCTGCACAACTTCCATGACCTTTTCCTGATGTTGTTTATAATTTCAGGACCAGGGTGTATCTCATCTGGGTTAACATTTTTTATAAAAAATGCATTCATCCGAGGTCATCAAGGTCAATTTGAGGTTGCAATAACTGAGTTGGGTACTTTTTCGGCAATAGCACTGGTCCGTGTTTCAGCATAATGCAACACAATGCTCCTAGGGTGGATGTATCACATGGAGAGATTACAATTTTCATAAAAACTGTCATGTCTTGACGGTCATTCAAGGTCACTAATGGTGGTTCCAAAAAACTGTTTTCTCTGGCGATAATCGAGAATTGAATATCTGTGAGGCTGGAAAGGTTACCATTGGTGATATCTGTTGACCTGCAATGTGTGTACCTCTGACCGCTCAATTTGACCTCTGTCGGTGGTCATGTGGTTAAAGGTTGAGTCTTAATAAATGTGCTTTTTAGGATTTAAGGCAAAAAATAGAAACTGTTATTTTTGGATATGTGATAGACCTTTTGTGCTTTTATGGAGGAGACCAACTCCTGCTTCGATCGATCGGGGCAACATTTACTTTGGTAGTTACAAGGGGTCAAAGTTTATTTTAATAGCTTTTTCGCAATAACATTAGGCGTGTTCATGTGAATGCAATATGCTTCTAGGAGTGATGCATCACAATGGAGAGTAACAATTCTCAATAAAAGCCGCCATGTCATTGAAGGTCTTAAAAGGTCACGTTACTGTAGGGGTCCAAAACGATTTATCTTTTTCTCAATAACTTTGGGCATGTTCATCAGAATGCAAAATGCCCTAGGAGTTTATGTATCCATGAGAGGTTCAATTTTTAAAACCTGCCATGTCATTAAAGGTCATTCAGGTCATTAAGGGTCACCAACCTTTTTTTCTGGGAGTAATCGGAGAATTGAATATCTGTGAAGGCTTGGAAGGTTCACCATTGTGATATAATTGTTGACCCGCCTGTGTGGTGACCTCTGACCTCAATTGGAGACCTCTGTCCAGGTGTCAGGTGGTTAAAGTTGTCCTTGAATACATGTGCTTATTAAGGAGTTTAACGGGACAAAAATAGAAAACTGGTTATTGGCAAGTGGGGATATCATAAGTTGGGGTCGGTCTACCGCCAGGTGTGTCTAGTAAGTAAGGTAATTAGCTAGTTTTAGTTATCTATTGTTCAGGCTCGTTAGCAAGATTACAGATACCGTAGGTGCTATGGTGACTTGGTTTGGCACATAGATGCGGGATAATTAAGTCGATTTATCTGATTCGATTTTTCGCGTCAAATAGGGTAATTGAGTCGTCTATTTGCATAATTTATGCAAAATTCACAGTTCGATTCGGATTTTTTTTCCATTCCATCACCACTCAATTCTGATAGAGCACTCTTGTGATTATTCACTATATAAAAATTGTATGAGTCACATAGGGTGGATTACACTGGAGGTCATTCGTGGTGTCCTATTTTGCATGGTGTTTCCCAAATTTTCAAAGCTGGTTTGATTTTCCTGAAACTTGATTGTATGGTCTACTTAGTTGTTTATTCCCCCAAATGTTAACATAAACATTGACTCGAAGCCTGGGGGTTATGCATGTGTATAAATTGTTCATTCATTGCAAATGGTCACAGTTTGTTTAATTCCATGTATTAAGTGGTCCCTGAGAATTTGAAACGAGCAACATCGTCAATAGGAAAGTTGAATATTGGGTGTCTGATTTGCATAATTAGGCGATCCTTAGTCACATTTCCACAAACTTATACTTCTTCACTCTTCAGTAGACATTGTCCCTAATCAGTCCTTACGATTTGAACTTGATCACTGTTAGTAGGGTGGTAAATGCTATCAAAATCTTAAAGCAACACATAAATTCCTTTAATGTTCGCATGGTGACTATCATAGGAACAACTATGGCGCAACCAGGCGAACACTGGGGGGCGTCGCCTGTGTTCCTAGATTTTCCTTGCACGGTTTTGACGGAACTCGTTGGATTTGGACTGTTTGGTAGTCCTGACAACCACGAAGGTCATTTCACTTTCAAGTCACAGGATGGTCAATTTTGCATAATTTTAGTTGCTTCTCTAAATGAGGCTACAAAGACCAGTTCTGTTTCTCTGCGGGGTTTACCACGCGGTTCCCCCGCCTCGCCACATTCTAGTTGGACTTGTTTCCTATCAAAGAGAGCATGTGCAATGTGTGTACACCACCCGTGTATAAACTTGGCTTATTGTCATTATGAGCGTACTGTACGAAGCAGTAGACCAAATTCCCCCAAGAAATCAATGGATGTGGGAAAATTTGGGCAGGAACACTCATGGACAATTTCAGAAATTTGAGTAGAACCAGAGAAGAAAAAAGTATACTTTTCCCAAATTCCTCATGTTCAGAATGTCCCCACGACCCCACCCCCGCCCAAGAGGAAAGGGAGCTTCAATCTCGTGTGTGTTATGTTTAGGTAGGGTTACCTACCAGATTTCCAGTCATCAAGGAGAGGACATTGTAGAAATAAAGTGAAATAATGAAGGATACCGAAGGACAGCATGTTGGTTTACTGTACAAATTATGTCACAATTCAAAAAAGGAGGACTTACCAGTTTAAAGAAGGACATGCCATGACAAATGAACACGTCCTCCTTGAAGAAGACGTCTGTTAACCGTATTTTAGGTCACCCCGAGTATCAGGCACACTTTTCAGCAAAAATGTTTTTTGCTTCGAAAAATGGAAAAGATCCTACGAACCCACAATGATGTTTGCCATTCCGCATTGCAATAAAGCATGTAGGGCCCTGCACGTACATAATTTGGCAGGGAAATTTACTTATGAATGTTGCTTGTTTACAACTAGTGAGTTTATATATACACTGGAGCTTTTTATTCTATTATAGCGCCGACTACATACATGTCTACATAATCTTTCATAATTAGCACTAGCAATGAACCAGCCTATTGTTGCTCAAAATTTGCTCATATCTTTTGGCATAGAGATAGCCCAGTTTCAGCAGATCCTATGATGCCAGAATTCACATTCAGAAGTGTCCCATTTCGGTATTAAAAAGCGGTTTTGATTTTTCCTACCCTTCATTTTCTCCTAGTTTCACGAGTTATAACTTTTTTTTCCTAGGAGCCACATTAATTATTTTTACTGTAGAGTACAAGGTAGCTCATGTGGAGCGGCATTATTCATAGTTACAGTATTAGTGATGGAGAATTAAATCGGGAGGGAATCCCCCCCCCTAGGATTCTTTCACAAGTACATGTAGGTTTCCAAATCGAGGTGGGATTTTGAGTTTCCCTCCACCAATATTCTGACTTCACTGGGGACATGTACATAAAGCTACTGTACGCGTTCTGCACAATTAGAGCAATTCATTTTACATTTGGACGACTAGGTGCTTCATTATTCCATGGTCATGGAGAAGGCAACAAAGAAGGTACACTTTCCAACCTGAACATGGCTTACAGTCACAAATTCATGTTCCATTTGAATATCCCTTCTTAGGCCAAGTAAAAAAAAAAAAGCAGTTTCTCGTCCCACGCAACGCTTTTTTAGCTAATTGTCAAATCTTTTTTTTTTGACAACATTCATTTGATAACTTCTTAAAAAAAATATGGTTTTTTAAAGGAAAAGCTTTACTAATGATGCCATTGCAAAACTATGTAAGGAACATTTGGGGAGGGCTTTGGCCACTAGGGGGTATAACCTCAAGAAGAAAAGAAAAAAAAAAAAGAAGCATTCCTGCTCATTTCCAGAACTGCTGGTACTGCAATACAGTACTCAATATGGGTATTCGGCACGTCTTAGCGCCCCCCCCCAAAAAAAAAAGGCCCTCATGCCCAAACTTTCAGCGAAGTTAGGACGAGAAACTTTTTTTTTTTTACTTGGCCTTACCTTAATTACACATGGAAACTTCCCCAGCCCCCCTCTATCAGTGAAGTGAAGTTTTATTCCCCTCTTACTCCCTTCCCTAGAATCCCTTACCTTCCTCTATTCCCCCTGTTTTTATTCCATTTAACTCTTTGACACTTTGCTTTTACACCAAGACTTTGACACTAACAATACACGTACTCATTATCAGCTGGTTACTGCTTAACAAAGACTTCCTGCACTGATTTCTGCATTTCTCGAGGTATACCAACTCTACCAGGCCCGTCTAGGACTAGAGGATTGATTGATCACTCTCCGTTCCCTGTTGATCTGCTTCCATTGTACAGTATGATATTGGCCAAAGAATACTGTCACACAAACCCCAGCGTAAAATCCCAAACTTGGATTGATTCAAGACTAGGTATGTTTGCTTGGTTATGAGAGTTATGGATGGGGAATCCCCCGAAGTACTGGCACAGTGCAAGGTTTATGACATGCCCCTTGTGTTATTTGATGGGGGAATCCCTTATTTACAATTCAGCCTAAGATATTTTGAGTGCACATGCTGCAGCAGATCTCTGAAAGTTTTGTTAGGTGTACTGCAGTACTCAAACAATATAGGCCGCCGATTGTGCTTGCTTCCTTTTCGTATGGGCCAAGGATAGGGCCTAATGTTTGCAAAAGAAGTGACATCCATTTCAGTTACTGTTAATTTCAGTTGTTCTTATGCAGTCATTATATGAGTTGGATTAGGCAAAATAAAAAATAATGTCATGTTTAGCGTCCCCGCCCGCATCCTTTTTTGGAGGATTATGCAAAAATCTTCTTTTTCTTAATTCAGGCCATAACTGTTTTGAAGAAAGAATATTTTGAAAGTCTAACTCCATGGATCTATTTCACTACTCAAATAATCCCATATTGCACTTGCACCCCCAGAGCATGAACAGATGGCAATTTTTAACAGTAGTCCGGGTGGAAACCCTATCGTCCTTCTATTTTGCCAGTTTGACGTTTAGTTCATGAGCATCTGGTTAAGAATTTCATCGATTTTCATCGCCGAAAACAACATCTGCTTTCAATCGACATTCAGAATCTTGCTTGGAGCATTTCTCCGACGGCGTCTAATAGGATATGTTTATCCTTAGCGGTTTGCGTGAGATTGGTTTGGATTTATCTCCGCTCGGATCCAGTTTGGCGTAAGTCCAATTTAGCCAGGCTGCTCCTAGCACAATAGTTGTTGCATGGCTTCCCCCGTAGCCTACAACCGCGGGTTTGGTGAGGAGCTCCTATGTGTTAGGTTCGTAGGGCCTGGACTGTTGTCGGGTGGTGCTTTCCCCAGCTGAGCCCCCCCCCCCCATCCCTCCTCCCCTCCCATTCCCTTCCTTGGTTTTTCCCCTTCCTCCCTTCCCCTTCGCCGGGGGGTGTGGTGTGTTATTCCGTGCGCGGCGCTAGGGAATGTTAGCAGACGGTCTGAGAGAGGGGGAATGGGGGATACTTTGTTCGTTAACTTGACTTGGAGTTCTCAGTAAATGTCTTTTCGTGAGTTCGTTACGGACGTTACTGTTTTTGAATATCTGATCTGAAATACACTCGTGACTATGACATTCGCTTATCAGAGAAGGATTCCTATTTGTGATATTGGTACCGGCCGCATGATTTGTATTTTGGATCGTTTATAAAGCAATACACTAGTATTAAAACTGACATATCGCATATCAGGTCGGAGTGATTCCTATCTCTGATTATCACTATGGTGGTTGTACTGTTCGTTATCAGCTGTTGTTAGTAGTTTGTATAAGCCCTATACTGCAATATACACTCGTATTTGACAAGCACTTTTCATGCCGTTCGTTACAGGGTGATGTTAGTAATGTATAATCTTGATACTGCAATACACTCTATTATGACATATCAACAATAATGTCAGAAGTGATTCTATTGTGATATTGTTATTGTATATCGTAGGGAGGAGGAGGTTATACTACTGAGGATATTTTTTCCGTAGCGGTTGATGTTATGTATTTTGTATAATCTTGTACTGCAATAAACCTCGTATTATGACATACCATTCTTGTCGGAAGTGATTCCTATTGGTGATATGGTATTTATACGTTCGGAGGAGGCTCTACTCTGAAGGATATTTCCTTAGCGGGACTTTCCTCAGATACGGGAGGGGAAAGTGTGTCGGCTTACAAGACCTTCCGGACATTCGCTACCTGGGACAGAGGAAGCTTTTGTGAGGCGCCGCCTTGTACGAAGACTACCACCGACGCCCAGAGACGACCAAGTGAATATGGCGTTGTCGCTCGAAGAAGAGGGACGTTTCCCGAGCTGCCCTTCCGGGGGCCGGGGGCAGGTGCTCGTTAGCTCCGTAAGTCCCACAGGCAGAGAGCTCTGGGTCAGCATGACCATAAAGCCAGGCAGGGCGTGCCGAGGTTGTGGCTGTCTCGCACGTCGAGGAGGCGGCTCTGCTGGTCCTTCCTCGACGCCGGGAACCCGGACGTGGTGTCGTTACACCTCAGACGGGCCGGAGGTCCCGACAGGTGAGTCGGGGCCGACCCAGGCGGGGCGGGCGAGGTGGCTCGACTTTGCCTGGTCCAGGCCCTACTGGTAAGGTCGGCGCCGGCCCGCCGGCGTCCGAACGGGGTGTCGTTACACTCCAGGACGGGCCTGGGGTACCGCACAGGAGGAGGTCGGGGCGGCCCAGCGGGCTCCGACCGGGGGGTGTCGTTACACCCGGACGGCCCGGAGGTCCCGACAGGAGAGGTCGGGGCGGCCCAGCGGGTCCGATCGGGGTTGTGGTTACACTATTCGGGACGGCCCGGGTGTCCCGACAGGAGAGGGCCGGGCCGGCCAAGGCCTGTCCGAACTGGGGGTCGTTAAACCTCGGGACGGCCCGGGGTCCCGGACAAGCAGGTAGGGGCCGGCCCAGCCGGATCCGACGGGTGGGTGGTTACACCCGAAACGGCCCGGAGTCCCGACGAGGTGCGTTCGGGACCGGGGTAAGGCGCCGCGGATCCCGGGCGGGCCGGTACGGCTCAGGCATCAGACCAGCGCCAGGGGACCAAGGATCCAGGGGACCAGGGATCGCCTCAAGCCCTACAGGCACAGCCTAATCGTCAACATTCCCCAGGGAAGGTCTCTGTCGGATTCGGATAGCGGGCTAGCAGAGAAGTTTACATGGATATAGCCAAGCCGCGAGACCTACGGGGCGGATGTTAAACCAGTTTCGCCGGTTTTTAAGACAGTTTAGAGCGGCCGTTGTTCCGGGGCCCGTACGGCGTGACGCTCCTGGCCCCTCCCGGGCCTCCTCGTAGGGGAGGTTAGGCCGCCGCGGCCCCTCAGGAACTTAAGCTGTTGGGTTCCGGGCAAGGGGGAGGAAGACGACAAGACGTTCCCCGATACCGAGATCTCTCGGGAGGTCTCCGGGAATACGAGGCAGTCCGTTCCGAAACAAGCCGTCGCGCCGGGAGTCTCTCTTGTCACGCATTGCGACTCAAGTGGAGCAGTGTGTTCTACACCAGGGAGCGGCGGGGTAAGTACCCGCGGGTAGGTAGTCCCTGGGGGTCGGATGGACAGCACCTGGAGCGGCGTTGATCCCCGATCAACCTTAGAGCGAGGACTTAGCGTGGCGGTCTCTGTGTTTCGGCGAGGACGTGTTAAGGTCAGCATTCGCCAGAGGAATGTTCTCGGTCCTCTCGAATAGTTAATAAGTTCGGGACAGACTTCCTCGCTGTTGCTATTCAAGTGACTCTATCGAGTTCGTTGGTCCGGTGCCCTCTCACCATTGCCCAGTCTGTCAGACTTTAGCGCGGGTGACTTAAGGCGCCACGGAACAGCGCAACCGGGCCTTGGTGACAAGCCCGTTCGGTAAGAGTGCCTTCAGTCAGCCATCAATCGCGGGCCGGGGGCCTCCTCGCGGGGATATTTCGACAGTGAGGCTAGCGGGGACGAATAAATTAAGTCCTGAGGGAGCCGACTGGAGGTATTCCACCACCAAAGGGTTTACGTAGGCCGTTATAAGCCTCCTGCTTAACTAGGGAGCCGCTCGGGTCAGCGGCGGGGTTGCTGCGGCCGCCCAGGAGCGCCACCCTGCCAGAGTCGGATCCTTTCAAAGAAAATCAGCGGGCTCGCGGAGGGGCCATGATGCTGAAGACTACTATGTGTTGGCAGGCGAATGGACTCCTATCTAGCCTGCCCCCCCCCCCCGGGCGGAACGCCACCGGGGCGGAGTTGTAGGCTCCACTATCTTAGCGAACGTACAGCCGCTGACGGTCGAGGACCAGGGCCTACAGGGCCGATTATTCCGGTCAGGTCGGGCTTACAAGCGTACTGCTTCCGTGAGGAGAGACTAGCAGTGGCTACCTTCCATCGGGGTTCTTACTAGGCCCACTCTCGCTCACCTCCGTAGCCGAGAATCTCTGAGGGCCGCCTAAATAGACAAGCTTACTGAAGATAGGGGGGCTCAACGACTGGAACCGGCCGGCATATAACTGCCGGAGTTTGGCTGGCGGACTACGCCTTGTTAGGCCTACTTGACCTACTAGCCAGTCTCGCCGACGTCCTCGTCCTGCTGAGTTAGTATCGTCCGATCTTTCTCCGTGGACCCTATTAATTCTTGGCGCAGTTATCACATTCAAGTCGCACGCGCTTTCCCCGAACGCCAGCAGTTCGCTCGATCGACCCGACCTGTACGCTGAGGGACAGAACCATACGGGCCGTTTACGGAGCCAACAGGCTCACCCCGAGGGTAGCCGTGGGCTCTCTTGCAGCCGTCTCTGCCATCTAATCCGTGAACCCAATGGCTTACTTCGACGAGATCACCTTCACGTCGGACGGTTTTCCCCGAAGCAAGCACGTTCGCTCGATCACCAGCCCTGTCCGTGAGAGACAGAACCACGCCCGTTTACGGAGCAGCCGGGGCGCACCCGAGGTGGTAGCCTTGCTCTATGCAAGACGCCTATGCACGTCACCCTCGTGGATCCCATGGCTTATCACCGCAGTCACACTTCACGTCGGACGCGGTTTTTCCTGGACGTCAGCACGTTTCGCGCGACCGACCCGCCCCTTCGCTGCGAGACGGAGACAGAACGGTCCGGCCCATTTACGGAGCAAACGGGCTACCCCGAGGTAGCCTGCCTCCCTACAGCCGGCCCGTTACAGGACGGGCTAGGACGACCCCGCTGACCAGCGGAGTGCACGGTGGTGTGGGTGGGGCGTTCCGTGTTCCTAGGCGGGACTTCTGTTCACTAGGACTCCAGAGCGGGTCTGCCCTTCAGAGCCGCGAACCGTCTCTCCCAGCCTTCCCGAAACGGGTCTGCCATACGGAGCAGGGGGTCGCTCGCCAGAGCGTTGTGAACCGTCTCTGTCGGCTGTCTCGAGCCCCGTTTTTGGTGTCGACCTCTGTCCGACCCTCCGGGGCTGTGGTCGGACTCTTCGGCCCTCCGGATTTAGATGGCCTCTCCCGAGCCGATGGTCGGCCTTCCGGTTTTCCAGTTCCGTGGTATGACTCTATCAGCGCCTGGGCCCCAGACGGGCTCTCCGGGCAGAGGGGTTAGCCCTTACCGACCCTCGGAGAGCTTCACACCACTTCGCCGACTCTCCTGAGCCAGATCACCTACCGAGCCGCGGGTTCGATTTCCGTCTCTCTGGAGCCGGGATCCGCTCTTCAAGCCATCGAAGCCCAGTCCCCTGCCGCAGTGGTTCGCTCATCACGGGGATTGCTGGCCGGAGCCCCGGGGGGGGGGGAAACTTCTTTCCTGCCCTCCTGGTGAGTGAGATTGGCCCTACGGAGGGGCGAGGATCGGAACCGCGACTCACAGGCAGTGGTCGACTCTTTCTGCCCTCCTGGGTGAGCTAGCTCTACCGAGCCGAGGATCGAGCCTGCCGACCCTCTCCAGAGCAGTGGGCCCACTCTTCCTGCCGGCTCATTGGGCATCGAGCCCCTGGGATTGGTTCATCACGAGCTTCAATAGCCTTAGTCCGACTCTCCCTGCCTTCCTATGTGAGGTGGCCCTAACGAGCGAGGGGGATCGGGCCTGCCGACTATTTCTGCCCTCTAGCCGATCGCTCTCCCGAGCCGTGGGGGGCCAACCGTGATCCGACTCTTTAGCCCGCCCGGCCGATTGGCTCCCAGCCGCGGTCGCACCCGCGCACCTACCCTTTCTACATCAACCAGGTCACGCTCTTCGAGGCGGGGGTCGAACCCCGGCGGGGTCCGTGGGTTCTGGTTCCCACGTCAAGAGAATTACCTCTGCTCCGCGGATAAAATTTATCCCCGGTGGAGGCGTCAGGTGTGGGTGTCCGGTGCGGTCTCGGCACCAGGGTACTGGGTGAAAACGAAGTTCGTTCGTGTAACGCACTCAACTCTTCCTCCTATGTAGTCAGTTTTTCTATCCGGCACGAAGCTTTTCATTCGTGGCATAGAGAGCCTCGCAAGGCCGCATATCTCTGAGAAGGGTTCGCTCGGGTCATCAATGTGCACTACCCCGTTGCACCGCGAGCATGGAGAGTCGGCCCTCCTCGTCTCCCGAAGTACGCGTCTTCGCGAGACGGTATCGCGAGCGTCTGTGGGGTTTACCACACGCTTCGTTTCATGCTGTTCTCCAAACACAGTCCGGCCTAGCCGGCACGAGGGCTGCTTGCATCTACAAACGGACCAACAACCCTCTTCGTGACGGCACGGATCCGCCTCCAGTGGCCCTGTGCTAGTTGGTGCAAGTGCCAATATGGGGTAAGTTGAGTAAGTGAATAGATTTCACAAAAACTTACTGGTTTGTGATCTGTGAACTACGAATTACTTACCACATATTGGACGTTACCAACCACCGCTCCCCACTTCCGGCATAACGGGGCGTCCCTTCGTCGGATCGCGGGCCCTTCGCCCCTCAATCACTTGACGCCTCTGCCTACAAAAATAAGAAGGACGATAGGGTTGCCAGCCCGGACTACTGTAAAAGTTGGCCATATGTTCAATGGCGCTGGTGGGGTGGCAGTGGCAATATGGGGTCATTATGCGTAGTTTCCAAGATTCCAAACCAGTAGTTTTTTGTGAATCATTTTGCTGCTTCTTGACAAGTAAACAATTTGAAGCATGCTTTAGGTTAGTAGACCCTGTATAACCATAAAATAAAGAGAATGAAAAAGCCGTCTCCTGAGAAACAGGGCCTCAGCCAGGAATTCGAAATAGGGTTTCTCACTTGTGAACAATGAATATCACTATAGCACAAATCACTTGCACATCGCGGGCCCGTGCGGAGCGCGGATCGAGACCGCAAGACGCAGTTTTGTGGAGTCAAGAAAGCAACTGGCATGTCATTTTATGCCCACTGCACTTCAAAGCCTAGTGCAATGCTGACTGAGGAAATTGTTGACCGAAAAAAAAAAAAAAAAGGGTGGCCGTTTCAAGGCGTCTCACAGAAATTGGCTGTCCCCATCAGTGTCCTGTCAGTGGTCCTGGCCGTCTCAATGATGGTGAGACACCCCTCTGGCTAAGGCCCTGCTGAGGAAGGTCAGTCAAGTGACAAACCCTGCTTCTACCGCTTCTTTCCCTCTTTTCAAACTGTCTCAAGTCTGGTATTGCCATTTTGCATTTTTACCTAAAATGGTTATCATGGCACTTTCTGGTCGATGGCTATTAGTCGAGCTACATGTGGGACACCAATTTAGTATAAACATCTTGATAAGCAATGGTCGGTTGCCCCCCCCCCCCCCCCAAAAAAAAGGCTGCTTCCTCCCCATTTTCAAAGAAGCGGACGCTAAACATGTTTTTATTTTTACTTGGCCTTATGCCAGGCACATTTTGTTGAATTGGTCTGTCAGCCGCCATGCATACGTTCCAGAGGGTTGTAATCACAAAGTTTGGTGTGCTCACCCATGTTTGTTTTTATGGGCATAGGTATTATGAATAATGAAACATAAAGTCTAGTGATATGGGATTGGCCAAATTTGCAAACTAGACAACATGACCGAGGCTTTAGCCCACAGCCCTAAATCACTCTGGCAGGCCTATTTTGCTAAACACTTTGAAAATGTCAGTAGTTCCCACGATTGTTCAGGCAGTAGTTGTTGAGGCAGTAGACACACAGTAATCAATAGGAGACGGAAAATTGAATTATAAAAACGTTTTTAAGTCTTTGTCAATTGTTACACAATGTGACGATGTTTTGCAACTTGTGGCATAGCAGTAGGGGGGGGGGGGGGGGGGGGGGGGGGGGGGGGGAAGGGGGGTGGTTGCAGTTGCGTGGCTCTGACAAAAGATGAGAGGGCAAATCGGAAATCAATGACTGAAAAAGGGGAATGAAGGAGGAGGGAAGAGGGGAAAAAAAGAAAAAAGTAGGGGCAAATTAATAATCCAGTGAAAGTGGCAGGAATGATCTGCGGGGGGCCAAGGTGAGGGTAGAAGTAAGCCCTCTTTCTCCAACTCGAAAGGCTGACTACAGGTCTGTTATTGCGTTTACGTTCGTAGGCGCTAACAGTTACAGTAGCGTATTGCTTTGCATCAGTAAGGAGTGCACTTCAGGGACTGTCCTCGCTTCATTACTCTCTCATCAGATTTGTTTTCCACCGTATAATAATAGCTAAGAGGGTCATCAACAAACAGAGCGACACCAAATCAAAACTACATTGGAAAGAAATTTTTATGAAGAGGTGAAAGCCGTGGACCTAATATGGAAGCCTGGGGAATGGGGAACAAGATGGTAATAGATTTTAGTCTAACAATTACGCTAGTTGGGTTCCTAACAGAGAAATAATTAAATACTGTACCCAAATTCTATCTCCTTACATGATTTATATATGTGACAGTTTCCTTAGTGGAAGACAATCATGTTCACCATGTCAATGGCTTTTCAGATCAGTCAAGGAAAAAAAGCATGGTCAGTTAATTTTCCCTTTCCATATAATCACTAATACAATCAGTTACATCAGTGACAGCAGTGAGAGTGCAATGTTGTGATCTTAATACCGACTGGGTGCAACCAAGCAATCCATTGGCCTCTCTGAAGGTGAACTGTAGTAGGGACATTGACTGGATTAAAGGACAACTGCAGGCTCTTTGAACAACCGGACGGTTCATTAGGATTTGTGCTGTGGACTGCACAAGATCGGAAGAAGCATACAATCATTGCAATAATAAATGATGCCATACTTGCACAACCTCGCATACATCTTCGTTTACTATTGGAATTCACATATTAATTTCACTTCGAAAGGGCATTACAATTGAGTCATAAGAAGATTGATTGTAGTGGACTGATTAGGTGTTGATGGTACTTTGGTGAGAGAAAGACAACCGAACTTCTGCTACTGTAAAATGTTGTAAATTGTCAAACAAAATGGAACAATAAAAATACATAAACATAATTGTCCTGTGTGTGAGTTACCAAGATAGATACAGTTTTTTCATTTCCCACGATATAACCTCGTGGTATTCAAGCCTGCAGTTGTCCTGGTTTTGTGCTGTGTTCATTTCCTGCTCTATTGAAGCAGTCTGGTACCTGCTGTATGTCATCCTGTATGTCATTGATACCTGTGCTTTCCCATGGAGGCTGCTATGGTGCTCAGCAACAAGATCATCGCTATCCATCAAATTCAGAACCTTGGTAGATAGGGTGGATTTCCCCAGTATGAACAGCATCACCAAATTTTGCTGCTAATTTGCTACGTGCAGGCATGCGGCATGGGTGGGAGGAAAATGGGAAGTTGGGAAGCTCATCCAGGAAATTGCCATCTGGAGGGAAATTGCAATATGGTGGGGAATTTTTCAATTTTGGGGGTTTTATATCGTTGTCATATTCGGAGGAAAATACATTTTCCGTCTGGGAATTCACTTTTTTCAGCACTGGATGCAGGTAAAGTACATTAATTAAAGGTACATGACTATTTTTTCTGTGGAGTCTGAGGGCATTGTAATCAGTACTAAATTCATTGCCTTCCCCCTATGGCAAGAAGGAATTCAAAATTTCAACAAAGCCTGGACTATCAGTTACCTTAATTTTATTTGATGCATTAATTAATTAATTCCCGCTTGCTGGATAATATTATTGGTTCATTTCTAGTTCCGGACATATCCCAGTCGGAAGGATTCCCACTAGTTGGGGCAATCCCCTCACACTGGTCACATATCTGTGTAGATACAATATCATCATTAAACCATGGCTGCAAATTGCCTCTGATCTTGATCTCAAAGATAGGTGCATGGTGATCAGCAACACCAGTGAAAATAGTCTTCAGAATTTCCCAAGCAATTTCAGAGTCTTGGGATTAAGTAGTCTTTAGAAAAATTTGAATAATTTCTTCAATAGCTAGAATAATTTTCCATGTGATTTCAGTTTAGGACTTCCATAAAAAGTTTATGCCGCACACTGAAACAAAAGCTCACGTTATGTATCATCAATATGCAGGTGAACCAACCAACCACCCATCCCAGGTGGGTTCCTCTAGCGGGAATAAAGTGAGAGAACCTGGTAATAGGACAGCATCTGAATGTGATCGCTCGACAACCTCCTGAAATCTGATCCATTTGTGATTAGTTTTTGATCTGATTGTTCGTGTACACTCACCAGGGCCGAGGTTACACAGTGTTCTGTATATACTAGAGAAGCGGACTACTGTACACAACACCATTTTACAATCTGGGATTTTGAAGAAAGTAGATCCACATACGGCATGGCATACTCTATAGCCCGCCTCTCCACGGCTGCATAGCGAGGCCTCACTGGTCAGTTTTGTAATACATGGCCATGAGTGACATACAATTACACCAGTGTGTGTACAGCTCTACAGGGGCATTGTTTGCTGCTGTGTCATTGGGGTTGTCCGCATTGAGGCTTGGAGGGACCATGTTGGGGGGTCGAGTTAGGAGCTGCAAAACACATTGTTGTTACAGTCTTGTCACCGTAGAGTGAGGAATTGAAGATATTTTTCCTCCATAACTTAAATGATGCACAAGATGTGACTTGGGTAGAAGTTATTCCAAATGAAAAACCGATAAGTCTGCCTCTCGAATTGTCTCTATCCTCGCAAAAATCCAGCTCGCTTCGTTTCAATATTTAATGAGGCCACGTCCATTGAAGATACTGGAGATGCAAATTCTGTAAATTTTCCACAATGGGGCTTTGACCTGGCAGCGTGTATATAATTTGTGCAGACTAGTTCAGACTTGTGGATTTGTCAGAATCAAAACCACCTGGACTGGGGTGTGGTGTGGGGTGACAGTCGTGTCCCCAATGTATTTCACGGGTTGTAAAGAGGCCGACTAAATGGGGGGACTGCCTCTGGACTTGAAGGAGTATTGTCGGTAGCATTCATTCGTGCATACCGTAGTAGCATATACTATACTGTTCTGTTATTGTGCTGTAAAACTTTTAGAACCTACTGTAAAAAGGTACAGACATTCTACCTAATTTCCTTTCTGCATTCTTGTTCCTTGTCCCCAAAAATGTATATACTCGGTTGGCATTGCTCATGTTGAAACTTACAGTAGGGGAGAAACACTTTGTGATTGGATTTTGTCAATAGCTGGGAATGAAGGCCAAAACTCGGTGGGCATTCAAGCTATTTCAGGTCTGCGGTAGTATGATCATATGAAACTTTGTTATTAAAACCTAAGGGTCTATGATTATACTAAATATTGCTGGTAATTCATTTCATGGTTATGAAAGCGGAGTGCATGGTATGAATTATTCAGTTGTGCTTCATATGTTATTTTGAAAACTGTATGACTGCTGTCTTTTGTAAAGTTCAGAACTTAGTTTACAACTTAGTGTACAGGTACTGTACGATGTTGTGTTGTATTGTTAAACACTATTTCTATTGTACAACCCTCCTCTGTTTTAAACGACAACTGCAGACTTGGACAATAAGTTTTATACATTATCATGGACAAATTGAAAGTTTTATCTCTACATTTATGTCCCAAACCTTTCTATACCGAGGTCCCTATGTGGATTTACTGGCCTTCCAAGCTGGTCCCTTATGCAGAGAAATTGGGGAGAACCCCTATAACGCATGACATCACACTTGGACAACCCTGATTTATGTGATGTTTTCCTTGTTTCATTTTGTTTGAACAAGTCAATGTTTAGCAGAAGTTCGGTTGATATTCTCCTCACCAAAGTAACCATCAACACCTATCCCATCCACTGCAGCATCCTCTCCTATCTATACTATTTGCTTCTCAAAGTTAAAATCTGTGTGAATTTCCAAAGAAAACCAGATTGTTTGCATTGTTGTGCAAGCATGAACATCATTCATATTGCATGATGGAATGATTTCGTCTTGCGCACTAACATGCACAAACTTCAAAAGGACTAAACGCCGTACAGAAAGTCGTATGAACTTGGATTTGGACTGACGATATTTAGCCTCTTATTCATTTTGCAGTGTGTCCTTTAATGAAATGCTCGTGCTGGGTGGCTGATCCATTGAAACGTTTTGCCGGTCCCTCATAAATATCAAGATTCTGAATTGAGCTAAGTCATTGGCGCCCTGTCCCCATTTCCCTGAATTTAGAGTTTCGACTGTCTTTTCACTGGCCAGTAATGAAGTCTCCCTTCTGTCCATTCGTGCCCTTGAAGTCCAAGAGATGTGAACCTTGCTTCAGTCCACTGTAATTCTATGTCCGACAATTCCGAATTTGTACAGTAATACTATTAATTAATGTCGTTAGCTACGTCCTTGGGTGACAGTTCACTTCTTCCACGCTAAAGCACTGATCATACCACTTTTAAGTAATGGTTTATTCATTATGCCAACCTCTTCGTAGAGTCGTGACTGTGGGTTGCTGTTTAGGCATCTATGGACATATGTTGAAACAAGCGACACACTGGTGCAGTATGGCTGCAAATGGAATAACCATCACATGAGCCCCCTTGGACTTAACTTCTCCTGTCAATTGGAGAACCCCAAGACTCAAGATTCGAGCGGTGGGTACATATTCATCAGGAAAATGTCCTCTGATGTCGTTTCTTACCCGGAGCCCAAAGGGCATATGACACTGGTGAATTAGCTGTCTTCCTGTGGAGTGGTTTGGGTTTGTCAGTGGAGGTTAGTCCCATTCATATTGGGCTTAAAGATGGACAGAATATTTATGTCTGTTTCTGAGGAAATGGTGGCCCTCCAACAACCACCTGACAACATTTGTTTTCCTAGAGCATTTTGGGGGGGGGGGGGGGGGGGGGGGGGGGGGGGGGGGGGGGGGTGTCTCGGGACCTGGAACTGTGAAAACTGCCTGACTAGTGGTTCAACTTTCCTCTAATAATTCCTGAAAGATTTCTGGACGACCCTTTGATATTAGAACATTTGTCCCTTTCATTAAGGTACTTCCATTCCAGTCTTCCCATACACAGTATGGTCACCGTTTGCTTGATGAATTGCAAGCCGCTGAAGCAGCTGCCAGCCTGTGGTGTGGTGACACAAGCATCGCCCGAGCACAGCCATCATTGCAGCCTTGAGCTCTGTTGTTTGAAGTAGGCTGCCATAGGAGGATATACATATGTGTTTATGCACTTGTCCGGCAATCGCATCATGCAACTGCATTGAATGTGGACATGGTCCGTCAAGGGTGGTTCATCGTCAATCCAAAGGGACTCAAACGTCTCATTCTGCTGAATTGTTTTCTGTCACCAAGCTGACTCTGGGTGCATTTTACTTGATTCATGTAGAAAACGATAGGAAAACCTGGCCTACAGGTACACCAAATCAGTTATTCGGGGAAGCACAAAGAGGGGAAGCCCGGGGGGTACGTGTAGATTCCAAGGAATTGTAAGTCGTTGGAGTGACTGAGCTCGACAGTTTAAAAGTGTATGACCCACCTTTGAAAATGACTCGCCCCGTCTAGGTAGCCTTAGAGGGTGCTTCAGCTGGTACCAATTGAATAGATGCATTAGAACTCGAAAGGCAATGAAATGTTTTGAGTGGTGATATGTCTCTATGGCATAACATAACAGTACATGTATCTATCCTAGCAATCCAGGGAATGAATGATGAGATCTCTGTCTTCAGGTGCGTCAATAGTAGTAACTAACAACAATCAACGAAATGGACCAGAAATCATTCGGTAACATTTTAGGGCTCCCTCTGTGGTCGTAAATCCTTCATTGTTGGATTCATTAATCTGATCTGGCGTAATTTTTCTCTCAGGAGAACATATGCAGTGTTGGAAGGGATCTCGTTTATCAAATTTACTCAATTCCCTCCTGGCAGAGACAGATCTGTCAATTCTACGGCCAAGTTGTTTTTCATATCTCTGATTTATCTATCTGTCCTAGTCCTCTTATGACATAGGGTTGCAGAACTTGTCCCCGTCCCATGACATATCCTACCCTGTCTCATGAGGCGTTTGGAGGGGAGACTTGAAGGACCTATACCCTTTAGGCACATTTGTTCCTTGTGTTGTTGACCTTTACCGACTGCAAAATTGTGTAGGCTACTTCTGGGCTAACTTCTTTCTGTATATGTCGACTGTGTGGGTACAACAAAGATCTGATCACACAATTGACACTTTCCAAAGGAGACTACTCAGCAATGTTCTCAACATGAGATGGACCAATAAAAATTGGGATACCCAAAACGAGACCGCTCTGAATTGACCAAACCAAATCCCTTGGTCTTTCGTAGTAGCAACATATATTTTTAGATTTTTTCGGTCACCTCTCAGACTCCAAGAATAAGCTCCACCAAAGATCGCTCTGAGAGAAGCATTGAGACATATCTACTAAGCCAGTTGGGAGACCCTTGACTACCTTGCTCCTCGGAAAAATCGAATCGCAATTCAAGCCACCTCACATTAACCAGGTTTTGAGGAAGCATAAACCTTGCGCTAGATCGTGATCGACGGAGGTTGATTCACTGATCTGTCGGAAGACGAGACTCAACCAGTACTTACGGTTTACGATGACCGCGATAAGTGACCAGTCAGCAGTTTTATAGCGCTAGCCTGTTGAGGGAGGTGTTTAGAAGTTCTTCCTCGCATTAGCCATTTTCCTCCAGACCTACATACTGTAGGAATGACGTAATTTGTAATTGGCAGTTTGCTAAATCAAACGTCTATAAGATTTAGTTTTGCTGGCTGCCGATCTGAATATTCACACACTACTGTATTAGAGACGAGCCATGGCTTATCAGCAGACCCCAATGAACTCGGTGCAAAACTCTCGCGAATTGTTGCTACACTGTAGTAAGTGTCAAATACCCATGTGCTGTTTGCGATGACAGCTATGTCACAAGACTTGAATGAGGAGAATCCCAGATTTTTTAGCTTAAACCAGCTATGCTGGTTGAGCTTCAGTGATCTGTCACTGTCAGTCTATCTATCCATCCATCCATCCATCCATCCATCCATCCATCCATCCATCCATCCATCCATCCAGTCTGAGACTCTGGCTTTTTGGGCTCCCAAATGTTCGTTCCTTGATGGCTGTTGATTAAACTTGTTTATTGTGGAAAACTGCAAAATGCTTGTTCTCCCACAAACAAGGCTGTGTTACCACCAGACTTGATCAGTATTATTTATTATGGACTAGTATACCTATGGGAGTGTTCAGGGATTTCAGGCTGAAGGGGCATATTGAGTATTATGTTAAAAACTGCTAAAAAACTGCTTCTACGATTAGGTTGGACCCTTCATTCACACTTGATCATGGACTAGTGAATGATACCAACTGGGTGTTCGGGATTCAAGGTCAGGTCATTAGAGGCTCAGGGGCACAGTTTGAAAAACGACAACAATCTACAAAATGCTTCTTCTCCTACAGATTATGTTGGATTACCATCCCACTTAGCCAGTGTTATCATGTCCAGTAGTACCTACTGGGTATTCAGGATTTATGGATAATGGACATTGAAGGGGCATAATAAGGTCTGGATTTGAATCCTGGTCAGGTCATGTCATACCAAAGAATTCAAAAATCCACCTCCCCCCTCATTGAAGTCCACAGAGATACATTGCCATATTTTGTGTATCTGGTGAATGATTTGCCACCAACAAAAAGACAGGAAAGCAGGGAAGCAAATACTTGTGTGGCTGCAAGGAAAACCTCCACAGGTCTGTACTCTGAGGCAGGTAACAAACATGATCTTGCTACTACTGTAGCTGAGTATTCTCCACTATTTTGTCTCCTTGCAGAAGGTGACGCCCTATCCCCTGTCGGGGAGCTCTCTTCTGTGGGGGTACTAACTGGGACCTGACTGGACGATGGAAGCTCCCTAAATCAGCCACCATAGATGCGAGTGAGTTCCACCCTCCTATACCTCCGACCCCTCTCACCTCCGACCCCTCTCACCTCCGACCCCTCTCACCTCCGACCCCTCTCACCTCCGACCCCTCTCACCTCTGACCCTCTCTCACCTCTGACCCCTCTCACCTCTGGCCCCTCTGACCCCCTCACCTCTGACCCCTTTCATATCCCCAGCATGTTTGATTAAGTTTGGTAAGAGAACCCTACCTGTAGCAGGATCAAAATAAAGGATCAGAGTTCAAGGGTTCTTTTCAAAAGAAAGAGCATGGGTTTTTGTGGAATCTTGCATGGCCAGGGGTTATTTTGGTAGACCAAGGTATGACATTTCCTCAACTTCTGCTGAGGAGGACCAGGCTTCATGAGAAAATCAACCCCAGAGGCTTCAAAACCTACCTCACATGCTTTACCCTACCACTGAGTGAACTAGTGCTCACTGCCTTTATGTTAGGCGACCTAAATGTTACCAAGTGAAGACCCCTATATTTCATTAGGAACCTGGGGTTATTGATGTATTTTAGGGGGGCTAATAGCCCCTTGGCCCCTGCTTATTGTGACCCTGCCCCTCTTACCTCTGACGCCTTTCACCTACATGTAATCTATCCAGCGACTCTTGTCTCCTGATTCCCCCTCCCGCTATTCTTCCACCTTAATGTTCTGCTACTCGGCCCTTTCCCTTTAACCCCACCGTTACCATCTGGGCCTCATTCCGCCAAATCAGATGGTGACTGTATGCCAATTTAGTCATTACATGCAGTACACAGATCAGAGTCTGTGAGTTGTTAACATAAAATTATAATAGGTATTTTGATTATCAAAGGACCTGGTATTACATGTTATATGCAATTTCACCTCAATTAGAATACATACTGCTGTTGACAGAGACATAAATGTTCAAAAAAGGTTTGAAGCATTCCAATTATCATCATGACCTGGTTATTCTATCTTTCTCATTACATCAATTATCACTACAAATACTGCTGTCGGCAGGGACATGATAATGAATAAGTTTGGCATATTACCAGATACATTCATAATAACTTTCTGCATCATCTCTTCCCCCCCCCCTAGCTAAACCACCAGCAGGGGGCAGGAACCTCCTGGGTCCCCCCAGGCTATCGGCCCTCAGCGAAATCAGGTCCAAACGGTCATCTCGGGGCCCCATGCCAACCACAGCATTCATCATCACAGAGGAGGGGAAGGCCATGAGCTGGGGTAAGATGATACCATTCCCACTACTTTATCAGCAGGTCCAAGCTTTGGAGCTATGGCTGGGTATTGCTCTGGAGTTGGAGACCATTAGAGCCTATCAAGAATGGTTCAGTGCCCCGCAGTATTGGTAGAGGGGACATCAGTGCTGCTGAAGCAGCTGGCTCTCATTTGTATGACTCACTATTTTCCACCCTCCCCGGCGATGTACGTCACTGTTCGGTCATTCACCAGCTATTGATGACTTAACTGATGACAAGCATAGGTGTAGGTGTGTCATTAACATTCACTGTATCATGGTACAGGTGGTGCGATGAGTTTGGCTATTTAAATTGATGATACAGTCAGATTTTGCGGAGTTTTGGTGCATCACACTCGTGCAGCCTCATCGTATTTCTTGAACGTTGGGTTGTATGAAGCACACATGTGATAAGCAGGGTTCCTGCGGTCATGGAAAACCTGGTAAAGTCATGGAATTTCACCAATAAAAATCCAGGCCTGGATAAGTTTCGATATTCAGTGAAAAATATTCAGTGAAAAGCTGTTGAGTCATGGAAAAGTCATGGAAATTTTCATGAAGTGATGTTGTTACTTTCTCACGGCTGTTTAATGTTGTTGCTTTGGCTCTATTTTAGGTGTTCAGCTGAAAATTCTGTGCGAGATGTCATAGAGAAGGTAATGGAAATCCTATATTCGGTCATGAAAAAGTCATGGAAATTGATTTCCCAGAATCTGCAGGAACCCTGGATAAGTGACTGTTCGGAGTGAGTCATGCAAATGACAGCTGCACAATTTAATCAGAAAATCATTCATGGCATGAACCTGATTCATAAAAGCCAAATCAGTAGTGGTGAGACTGCCGCAGGGGCATGCATGAGTCACTCGAAATAAAAGTGGGCAATGACGCCCTAATTTCCCACTGAACTTATATACTAGCATGATCGGAAATGTCTCAGTAGCTGCGGGGAATTTACCTCCAAATGAGCATGCATATGAATGACCACCAGCTGACTGTATGTACCATGTTTTATTCAAATCAGACACTGTTCCCCATTCGATCTCTGACCTCACATGACCTTGGATGACCTCTAAATGACCTTCACAATTTTCCCACTGAAATGTTGACCACAAATCCCAACATTCAACCTCATAGCATCTAGGGTTTGAATGATATGGACATTTCAGCAATTCGACCTTGAATGACTGCCCAATGACCTTAAAAATGACCCCAAAAATCTTGCCAATGGAAGTTGACTCCATATCCCAACTTTCAACCCTAAATATAGCATCTTTGCCATGAGGATGTTTGAATAATATTAACCTTCTGACAATTCCAGCTCATTCCGATACAAATTTTTGATTATGTGGAAACATTCAAACAGTCGAGTTATATTATCAGAATACAGGCAGTGCTCAGTGCAGGATATGCTAGGCTCACTGTAAGTAGCTTACTGTATATGGACCTACTGACAGATGAAATTAACATTCCCCTGCTATCTGCTGCCTGCTCTACAGGGCTATAGGGAGTATTGTAAACATACCTGTCTTACAGAGAGCTCAATGGGAATGGCTGTGGGAGACTAATTTAGGTAATTAATTGAAATATAATTACACTATGCAAACAGAAATGTTAACTCGGCCTAGCCGGTGGCATGTCTCATCCCCCCACCAAGTTTTAACCTAATCGCATGTACGTTTACTGTCGAAGTTGAGTGAATGTGACGAACAGACGGAGAGACATGAACTTGTATAGCTGCTTACCCACAGCTGAAAAAATGGGGGTGCAAAAAGGCGGTAACTCCTCCCCCCCCCCCCCCTCTCAGAAACCGGCATTGATAGCTAGAGACTAAGAAATCCTTGAAGGTTCTGTGTTTTAAAACAAAGACACAACCCCACTGTCCTATTGTTTCTTACTAACTTGAATACACCTGGCTGCAGTTATGGGTCACTTGACTTTTGAATACATTGTGTATTAATCAATGATGATATCATCTGGTGCAGTCTTCTATATTCGTAGGTTCACCGTGTCGTTTTGTCGGAAGTTGCGGTGAATAAGCTATTTTATTACTTCAAATGAACAGCAACTTTAAACGACATTGGAAGTGCTGAACATGACTTGAAGATTATGATTCCTTTTGATTATTATATTAAGTAAATCCAACCCCCATAGTTACTCACTTCCCATCAGTAAGACAGTTAAAAGGGGGAAAACTCTCATTACATAATGTTTTTGTGACATCCCAAGGGGAAGACTAGCATCTGCTTATTGCAAAGTCAATGTTAAATTCAACCTTTTCAGAACCCTGTCACACGAAAATGGTAAGCCTAGTTTGAATGAAAAATCCACAGAGTTTTGAAGAATATTTGGCCAAATGCATTCATGCATTAGAAAAAAAATTAGCTTGTTTTTTCCACTTTCACAAAAATTAAAATGTCAGTGAGTACTGCGTATTTTGATAGGGATATCCATTTGGGTTCTTCTTGCGGCGTAATTAGACCTAAACAATTATTGTAGATAACACAAAGAGGGGATGCATTTAAAACCAATTGTGTTTTAGAGGTTATGAAATACGCTCTTTTATCTATATAGGTTTTAATTTGTTTCATTTCAACTTTCTGCAACTTCCTTGACCTTTGAACACTTGCCATATAACCTGCAGTTTTTTTTTTGAAATTGTGTTACTGTTGTCAACTGACCCGAAAATTCCCACTTTTTGACCTATCCAGGCCGGAATGAACAAGAACAGCTTGTCTGGGTCACTCTGAGCGGGTGGATCGCCACACTCATCGATACTCTCAGAAACAAACATCGTCAATGCAGCTTGTGGAAGGACCCACTCACTATGTCTCACAGGTAACTTGTGGGAAAATTGACCCAATTTTTATCCGACATGAGTAGCAGAGGTGAATGAATGGGAAATGGTGTTGTCAATGACTGCCTAATTTGTTAAAGTTCCATTCAGCCTTTGAAATTTTCGAGAAAATGAGCATCAATGATATTGAAAATGAATGCTATCATTCGATACCTCATCTGCAAGAGAGAACTTCTAGTCCGAATAACAGCACTCAGTCATTTCTTTCCCTTGGAGAAAATGGTGATCAGGTTTTTTTCTGCGGAATTGAAAAAAAAGACGGCTGGCCACAACGCGAAGTATGATGTCATCACGGGGACTTATTCCACAAAATCATGAAGTTTGACTCTACATCATCCAATGGATTTTTTTTTTTCTCAATTGTCATCTTGTATCAGTAAATACATGAGATGGGCAGCTTCGTGGTGAGAAAGGAGGGCTGAAATTGAAAGCGCGGAATGGGAACTTCTTGTTGCTTTCTGCAGTGAGGTCTAATCAAAAGGTGGGCGTGTATAATTCTGAATCATATTGATTACATTTTGATTGGTGAGTTGAATCCAATCTTACCAAAATTTAACCCACTTATTTCTTGAGTAGGAAAGTGGCTACATTCGAAAACAGCATTCACGTTGTTGCGAATGGGTGTTTGTTTAAATGCTAGGTTAGCCCCTGAGGGGGGTTGAGTTTGTATGCACTGCACACACAACCCACCCCACCAACATATAATGTTGGCATGGTCCTCCGTGATGATGGGAGTGTAGAGAACATTTTTCACTTGCTTTCAACTGGTTACCTCATGAACTCAGGGTTTGGTTTAGCTCATTTCAACCAGATAAACATAAAATTAAATATCACTCTCACATCTCTGATGGCCCAGATTTCATTTCATATTTTTCATTTTCATCATTTTCGTAGATGAAGGGTCAGTCTATGCCTGTGGTGACAATCGTCTTGGTCAGCTGGTATAGGCTTGTCAGAGGCCTCAGTTGCTACCCCCTGTAAGGTATGCTAATCCCAATCTAGTTTCTCTTTCATGGATTTTGAATAATGAAACAGGTTGTTGGGTAACAGTATCACCTAGAATGTCATATGTGATCCACAAATTTCGCACCATGTACCCATAGAAGGACGAGGATGGTCTGTCGGCACACTCACATGTGAAAAAAAAAAGGCTGCCTCTGTGCCGTACAAATCTGCCTCTAGTAATAATTTTACTAATTGGACGATTCTGCAATCCAAATTTGTCTTCCCCTGAATGAAGAGATTTGCAATCACTTTGGTGTGGTATGGCTACTCGTCTCCATTAGCAGGATTCACCCAAACCGTGAGACCAATGTTAAAAAAAAATTATCTGATATCAGGCAGGGGGGTGAACACAATCCGTAGATTTTGGCCAGGGAAGTTAGTAGTTAAGTAGGATAATTACCCCTTCTTCATGTATTCATTGTTTGAGATCATTAGCAAGCGTACAGGCAAACCATCGAGGCTAATGGGAGATGTGGTTTGGCATATAGGCAAAGGATAATGGATAGATTGACTGGTCAATATTCTCAGCAGGATATGTGCTAATTTACTAGACTAATTGCATAATTTATGCCAATGAGTTTTCAAGTTTGTCAGATTTCCAAGAAACTTTTGTTGTATGTCTACCTTCAGTCCTGAGAAATTCAAACATAAGTTAATTTGAGGTCATTCAAACTTTTTCTAGTATTGCATAAAATTATGCAAATTTTGATTCCCCCAAAACCTAGTGGTCTGCCAGCAGATCCTGAGATCGAGAAATCTGATCCATTTAAGTGTCTAATTAAGCATCGTTTAATTCAAATTCTGTAACTAAATTTGTTGAATTTCAATGAAACATGGTGTATACAGAGTCCACCTCGGATTCTGCATATTCAAAAGTAGAGATGAGGACATTATGTCAATAATTGTCTAATTTGCATTATTATTTATGCAAATTTTGAATTTAATCGCATTTTCATCATCACACGTGGTTTACTCCAGTCAATTGAATCCAAATGGAACTACTCACTGGTTAGTAGTGTATTTGTAAACACTTGGTGCTGAATATAAACTCTACACCTCCATCCACGTTCTTCTGATCGGGCTATATGAAGGCTACTTTGCAAACCACTTCCTCTTGACCATTGAAATCAGGATTGGAAACCAACTGTATACCTTAACAGGTACAACCTACTGATCGCAAAACAGGCGAGACTATCGGTTTGGGAGCCCACTCATTGTTAAATACCCTTAACAATGAGTGTCATCCCTAACCCAGCCGTTACCACTTGGACATGGAACACCAGGTTCAACAGAATCGTCTGCACCGTTTTCTTCATCTTCTCTGGCGAGTACCTGAGACGAACACAAGTCCTGGGAGCCTCTTCCATGGCCTTGATGAGATTGACCAACCGTTCGTTTGTTGCTTCCTTCAAGAGACACATCAAAAGACGCTTATTAATTTAATTTCCGCTGCTGTTTTTGTACTTGTGTATTGTTCGTCCTCCAGCGCTTTGTGTCTTTTTGAAAAGGCGCTCCATAAATGTATACATATATATATTCACATATACATATATATATTCACATATACATATATATATTCACATATACATATATATATATGCTCTTTTTGTTCCCTTGCAGATTGACTACCGTGGTTACCCCATCGTTCAGGTCGCCTGTGGCGGGGAGTTCAGCATGATCCTGGACTGCAAGGGGAGCCTGCATTCATTTGGATGTCAGGAATACAGTCAAGCTGGGTAAGCTAATAAGATAGCAGAAGGAATAAAGCACTTTGATATCAATATTTGTTTCATTGGTTAGGGGCTTCCCAACCTTCACAGGTAGTCTGTTTTTTTAAATCCCTCCATTGGTGACTCTGAAACCTCTTTGAAAATCGGATACGCTGGAGAAGACAGAGCCAAAACCCATAATATCCCCCATGTGGAGAATTTTTCTCTTCATTCTGACGAATGTCTTTGTTGGTGACTTAGAAACCTTGGTTCCTCTTTTTCCGCATGGGCTATAACACCAATGGCAACTTCGCAGTGAAGGGGACTATGACCTCAGAATGTCACTTCACCATAGAAGATTTTTCTCAAGAAGCTGAGAGATTCAGATCAATTAGATGAAGCGTCAGGGAGGTATTGCGCTAACACGAAAATCTTCCGGCTGTTGCGGCGAGAAGGCTAGGCTAAAACCATAATATCCCTGAAGTTGGGTATGAAGAATCTCCTTGTTGGTGACATTGAAAACACTTGTCTCCTTTTCCGCATTGACCATAACACAAACGGCTACTTTGCAGTGAAGGTAACCAAGACCTAATCCTGTAACATCACTTTACCAAAAAAGATATTGTTCTTGAGAAGTTAAGCGATTAAAATCAATACAGATCGATTCCAGATCAATCAAATAAAGCGTCGGAGAGGTATTGCGCTAATGCGAAAATCTCCTGAGAAAATCACCAAAGAAGATTGTTCTTGAGAAGCTGAGAGAATAAAATCAGTACAAATCAATTTGAGACCAATCAGATCAAGGCCGGAGAGGTATTGCGCTAACACGAAAATCTTCCGGCTGTTGCGGCGAGAAGGCTGAGCTAAATCCTAATATCCCTGAAATTGGGTTTGAAGAATCTCTTTGTTGGTGACTTGGAAGACTGTTCTTTTTCCGCTTAGGCCATAACACAAACGGCCGCTTTGCAGTGAAGGGAACCAAGACCTCGTCCCAGAACATCACTTCACCGAGGAAGATTGTTCTCGAGAAGCTGAGGGACGGGACGATCAAACCCCTGGAAAACGTTGTCATGAAGGACGTGGTCTGCGGTGGCAACCACACGGTAGGTTTCCTTGAGTTTGTCCACCTCTGCATGGCTGGTCCCATTAGCTTGGTGGGTGGGGTTTAAATGCGCCGTCATATCGGAAACCTACAGTACAAAGTGTTTTTTTTGCATGGTAATCAGCTAGGGTTAAAGGACAACTGCAGGATGAATTATAAAGAGGCTAATATATTAGCTGGAGGGAAACTGAATGTGATAACTGCATAACTTCCCAGGTTGTCCAAGTGTGACATCATGCTTTATTGCATAATTGGGATTCTCTCCAATTTCTCTGCATAATGGACCAAACTTTGAAGGCCAACAACTCCACATAGGAAACATTGTATTGAAACAGGGTTTGGACCTATAGATACAGTTTTCTATTCTCCATCATATAACCTCTGTTGTATCTGGGAGGAGCCTGCAGTTGTTCTTGAATATTGCGACAGACTGAATGAGGAGGTAGGCCACTTATGGTGTTTGCTGCGTACCCTCCACCTTTCATCATGGTGCCCCACATAAACCTTCAACTGAGAAGAACAATCGAGTGGCCAACACAACTGGAAATGGGTTGTGGACACGTCAAGGTAAACCAGAGGGTGTCATTTTTTCGAGGACCGGAACGCCATATTGACAGCCTCATTATAGACTTTCGCCTCACTTTGAATAGACCCATCCCTCTGTGAGCTGGGTGATTTTGAAGGAGACAAAACGTCATTCCCAGCCTGCCATGAGAGGTGACATAATGGGGAAAACTGCTGACCTGAGAGATATTGGGCATTATCGAACAAATTAACCTCAAACCTCCATCCTGCTAGTCTTGTGTTAAGATGATGATACTTGATATTCCCGATTACCTGCTGCTTTATGTTCACCACTCACAGGATTTCTGCAGTGCGCCATCACACACACACGTACTCTCGGTTGTTCGTGTTTGTATCATCGTCTTGTCCAAATTGCAATCTGCTTCCAATATTCGCGAAGCCAATCACAACACTTATAGGGAACACACCCCCACTCCAGATAATCAAATATGTCTGTGAATGGTTGGACCATACCAGCTGTTACCTCACGTGACATCGAGGATTGCTGTTTAGCAGTTTGACAATTCAAAAATGAATCTTCTCACATGACCATGCCTACATTTTGGTAATTTGGACAAGACAATTATTATCAGTCAGTCGGGCTGCATCTTTTTTGTGTAGACAGATAAGAACAATCCAGATAAGAATAATCGTCCTAACGCAAGACTACCATCCTGCCATCTCAGAGGATGACCAAATGGGAGGTCAGGATTCGATTCTGGGTCGGGTTATTAAGGTGAAGATGAGGATTCAGTTTATAGTCTTGTATTAAGGCAGCGTTTCAATCCGCTGGTCATTGGTAGCTTGATGAAGACTTTGCCTGCACCACCCCAACTATACCCCTGGCAGCCCCCCCCCCCTCCCTGTTACCTCGAAGGTACGCACTTTCACACGTGGGTAAGCATGAAACATTCGAGGCGACATGCTTGTCTAAGAGCACTGCAAAAAAGAGTCAAGAGCTCTATCGACTGAGCCCACTTTCGATCCCATTTGAATTTCTCTGGGGCAAACGCATGCCAGGTTTCAGACCAATCAGCTGAAGCGTTGGAAGAGCTATTGTGCTAACGAAAAATCTTCCAGCGTAAGCGGCTGAGACGGCGAAGCCAAAATCATTATACCCCCAAAGTGGGAATATAGTCAGACCTAGACCCACCTGATCATGTGAGATAATTCAAGACAATGTCTCTCTCTGACAGGTTACCATGGACATGCAGTCTCGTATCTTCACATGGGGCTTTGGCGGGTACGGTAGACTTGGCCACGGGGACCCGAAGGACGAGCCAGTCCCGCGGAGCCTCAAGTTCTTCGAACCACAGGTGTCGGGCCGCACAGTGTCAAAAATATTTGCAGGGTCATCATACTCCATGGTCATTTGTACGAATGGTGAGTCCGCCTGAAACATATCTGACACTTCCAGCTTAGCTTGTCTACATTGTGGATGGCTGACAAGGCTATTGTGATTATGTATGTCTATCTATCTATTCATCTATCTGTTAACATTGATTCAAATTTCTACTCGATCCTCTTACATAATATATCCTTTGATGGTTCATGATGATACTGTACTGGGTCACATTAATAATAATTAATAACTAGTCATATAAAGCGCAAACTCCAACAAGAGTTGTTCAATGCGCTTTACGGGTGCTGAGAGTAGTGGAAACATTAGGACTGGGAAAAAAAGATAGTCAAGAGACCTCAAATCAACAGGAAGGGGACTTCCATAAGCGGGAAACATAGTTATCAAAGCTACGGTCACCATATGTTGTTCGAACAGGTCTGTGTAGCAAATTATATAAATAGGCTGGAGTACCAGTTTTGATAGCACGAAATGCAATGATGAAAACCTTATATTCGATACACTGAGGAATAGCCAACCAGTGTAGCTCCCTCAGAATAGGGGTAACATATGTAAATTTCTTAACCCTGCAAACTACACGGGCAGCTGTGTTCTGAACTCTTTGTAGCCGAGATAATCGGTTAGTGGAACCCCCCAGCAGAAGAGAATTTCCATAGTCAGTTGACTTGACTATGCATCACAGCATGGTTTAAGTTCTCAGTTGCTGGCCTATCAAAATATTTACTGAGCTGCACCACACGTATAATATGAACATTGACTCGCTTAGCACATTGATTCGGTGATCTGCAGTTAAGTGTCCATGTACACAGATTCCAAACTAAGCCTCAAATTTATGAAGCAGGACATCAGGGTCTACCGTACCAAGGCTGCTGAAAGATTTAGTAGTACAAGCAGCACACATTGTTTGTTACTAATAGAAGAGAAGATATCACTTTGTACCCTAAACAGAGCCGATTCAGTACTGAAACCCAGGGCGATATGCAAACTGAAAGTGGTCAAAACGATCAGTACTGACAATATGGGGACCGACCTGATTGAGAACCGCCCTTTCAATAACCTTGGATATGAAAGTAAGTTGGAAATTGGGAAAAAGTGAAGGGTCATCTGGAGTGGTTAAAAATTGAGGTCAAAGGTCATCCAAGGGTAACTTTAGGCCATATTGTGGAAATATATACAAAATGGTTTTCTCCTTCACTCTTAATCGGATGATCATGGAAGATGTTCAGTATTATCAGGAAACAGGCTATTATAGGATGTTCAGGGATTTGAGGTCAAGGTCATCTAGTGTCATTTTAATATGTCACACAATTTTAGTTTGTTCACAAGACTTGACCCCACCTGGTTGTATCAAGCTCATTGTTGATATGGGTGTTCCCCATGATGAGGACATGGATCTTATTGTTGTGTGACTTAAAAATAGATGTTCAGATTGGCGGCCATGGAGCCTTATTTGTTGTGTGCATATTGGGCTGCCCTGAACTGGGAACTGTGCCGCCCTAAACTGGAAAAATGATCGAGTGTCTGGTTAGGTGAATCCTGGTTAGGTCATACTAAAGACTTTAGAAATGGTAGCAGGGACAAATGTAGGGTAAGCAATCTGCATCACCTCTGCATTGACAGGGTACTGCCAGGAGGTTCGCCTGATTCCTTCTACTTGGTGGAGAATTTCTCGCGGACAAGAAAAATTGTTGATCTCTCTGTGAATGGTGATGATCCGTACAGTTTGGGCTACAGTACACACGATCGACGCTCTGTTTCGCTAACCAGTTGTCTCAGCTGCTATAATCTTTTGCATTTCCCCACAGGACAACTGTACTTCTGGGGTCAGACAAAGTCGACGGGGGAGGCCACCATGTACCCCAAACCTTCACGACCTTTCAGGGTGGAACATCAGGAGCATCGGGTGCAGGTAAGTTCCCCCCCTTCCCCCAATCCTCTGAGCAAGAATTGAAGTTAGCGGCCTACACTGTGAATCTACGGGGCCTCATCATCCAAACACTTGTCAAAGCCGCCTGCCTGGGACTGTTGCTGCCCGGCCAGCAATTTCCTTCCCAGTGCCAACACCAGCTACTCGTCACGGCCGAGTGTACTGGCACGCCCAGCAGTCCGAATTACAGGGTTTCCGGTGGTCATGGAAAACCTGGAAAAGTCATGAAATTTCATCAGTAAAAGTTTTGAAATTTTGGAGAAAAAAAAGTTTTGGAGTCCTGGAAAAGCATTTGAAATTTTCATGAAACAATGTTGTCACTACTTCACTTGCTCACAGGCTGTTGACGTGGTTGCGTCGTTCTCTTTTTTCAATGTGTAGTTGAGAATTCTGTGCCAGCTGTCATTGAGAAGGTCATGGAATTTTTCATTTGGTCATGGAAAAGTCATGAAATTTAATTGCCCAGAATCTGAAGGTAAACCTGGAATTGGCTGGCGTGATGATGAGTCTGGGCCCAAGGAAACATTCCTGATTACGCGGGCTACCTACCTGGTAACCGATGTGATCATTCCTGCCTGGAAAGGAACCAGCATGCCTCGCCCAGAATCAAAACCCATGATCTAGGTCAGGTGGATGTGCTGTGGATTGTTTTGAACCTTTAATAGATGGAAGGAGCATATTTCAGAACCCCTAAATCTTGAAGTTGAAGCTCCAAACCATGTTCGCACACTGTCCCACTGACCTTTCAGTTTCCAAGCATATGAGCACTAGACTTTGCTGGCTTGACAAAGTCCTCTCAGAATTTCGAGGCATGACGACTCTTCGGGGGCAATGCTCGTTTGTTGGTTTTTGCTAGGTGAAGAGCCAGACCAATTTGTTGGCATGAGTGGATCGTGTGGGGGGAATTCACTCTCACCTCATGAATTTTATATCGGCCTTGCAAGTTCCTATTTTTCTTCTCCAATCTTGCTCTGACAGTTTGAACCGAGGTATTACGAAAAAAATATTTTTCCGATTGACATGTAGTCAATGTTTTTGTGGCCTTATCATATCGGGAGCTCGCAATCACCAAATAGTTTTTGCCTCGCCTGAGCAAAGGCCAGGGAGAAACTTAGCGATCATTGTCTTGTGTGTGTGTGCATGGTGAGTATGTAATGGTGTGTCCCACTTTCTTGTTAGCAGGAATTTCTCTGAACGTAAGGCCGATTTTGTGAACTTTTGAATATAGGCCAAATTTCGGTTTGGTTGTGTTCTTCATGAAACTTGTTGGTAATGTTTCACTTTCAGTTCTCTGAACTTTTCATCATAGATTCAAGGATCATCTGTGGTCATTCAGTCATGTCTAATTTGCATAATTTATGCCCAACTGTAAAGTTTGCCGGATGAAGCTTGATAGGTATGGTCTACCTTTAGTCCTCAAAAATGTTAGGATTGACTTTCATCCCGTGGGTTATTATGTGTATAATTTGGGCTTCATATCATCATGGCAAATTTTTCAGATTTGTTGGATTCTCATGACACGTAGTAGTGTGGTCCACCCTTGATCCTGAGATACTTAGTCATGGAAGTTTAATATGGTCATAATGTAGGCATTGTGGTACTCTTTCCACGCAAACTTATACTCCTTCGTAGACCTGGTCAATATTCAGAGTAGCTCCTAGTCCTTATGATTTGAAATGTTCACTGATTAGTAAGCGGTTTCTGTTGAATGCTACTATCAAAATCTGGAAGCATCACATAGAATTTCCCCTTAATTATTGTTTGGCATGGTGACTGCTGGGAGACCTACTGATCGTCGCAAACCAGACAAGACTGGGGGCAATCGCATAATCGTATAACATTATAATAAATATAGCAGTGGTTCAGCTGCATTAATTGTATAGGGCAGGATTGCGAAAAGACTTGGGTACTGGACTCAAGACTCAAAAGCTAAGGACTCAGACCCTGATAATGACTCGGATCGAGAGGACTCTACACCAGCACTGCCATTTATGTGTAAAATAAGACTGAAACACTAACACTAAGGGGCTGGTTATCTATAACCTCTGCGATAATGCTTTTGGCTTCTGATGTTATATTTTGTTAAAAGCCAATCCCCCCTCTCCTTCTCAAATCAGAATGGTTGAAACAGACTAAATAGCTCCAACCAAATCAGCCAATGATCGTTGAACGAGGTCAAGACTAGCAGTTCATGGACCCATTTGTCCAATAATAGAAAGAGATACAGATAGCCACTAGTCAAACTCTTTTGCATTGCATAAGAAATTATGTGTTGCTTCGAGGCTTTCAGTTTGTTAACCTTTTGGGTTTTCTTCCTATCCCCTAAACAGCAACCGCTCTACGTGATAGCGGCAGAGGAAAGCATCATCAGCTGGGGTCCCTCCCCCACCTACGGTGAGCTGGGTTATGGGGAACAACGCCAGCCGGTCCTCCACGCACCCCAAAGGCCAAGCCCCTCGAGGGCTTCCACATCTACAAGGTGGCCTGTGGGATGGGCCACTCCCTGATGATCGCCCAGACGACCGGGAGGAGGACAAGGTCCGCGTCTCGAAGATACCCATCTTTGATCCGCATGCCAACAGATCACCCCGGCACCCCCTCGTCCCAAGAGCCAGCCCCGGTTGCTGATGGAGGTTAATAAAGAAGGAGAGGCTCAGAAAGAGGAGAGCGACAAGCCCAAGGTGGCTGCCGAGGCCGCCAACGGTGCTGCGGCAGCGGAGCCCGCAGCAGAGAAGGAACCAACCATGGTTACAACATCGGTCAAAACAAGAGGGCTACAAAAACCGGATCCGGTTGAAACTGAGGCAGACCTGTGGAAAGCATCAGAAACCCGTCGAACTAAAAACCGGAACCAGGGACGAAAAGCCGAAACCAGCTGAGGCAACACAAACACCCGGTAATAATTAAAAACGGATGTGGCTGACGGGAAAAAAACCGCTGGTTGAACAGGTGGGCGAAGGGAACAGTGGCCACAGAGACGGAAAACAAATTCGACCAACGAGGTCGCTACCACTCAGGAAACTAACGCTGCCAAAGAGCGCCGCCACAGGCCAATGGCACATGTCCATGCCGTCCGAGGCGCGGTGACACCGCTGGTGACGAACGGGGTGTGGGTGCCAGATGCAGAGTTGCGGACGCCTTTCCTGCAGATCTCCCCCCGTCTCAAATGAACACTCAACTTACATGGGTGGCTCTGAGAAAGGTACGCAGCCTGGCACACCTGCCAGCAAAGTGAACAATTCTGCCACCCCCACAGGGACAGGAACGGACGAGCTGCATCAAGTTGGTCACTAGGGAGGGCCGTCATCGCGCCCAGTAGCAATGGTGCCAATCTCACCGCAGGGGGTATTCATGGTGGGGTGGTGACACTTGGGAGGGAGTGGGGGGGGGGGAAGCATGCAATATGGGGTTGTTAGCAGAGGGGTTATACCCAGTTGCCTATTTACAGGATTTGGGGTGTTAACACAAAGGTTTTTACACATCTGAAGGCCTTCTGTCAGTCACTGCAGCTACACAGCCTTCAAAAACACTTTTCTGTATACACGTGAACTAGATCTGGTGTACACAGTCGTTAGACTGTGCTGGATAAAGTCATATGGCTACACAGCACCTGCTATCTGTAATTGTAAAAGGGAATATCGTATCAGAACTCCCAGCGAATAACGGATGGTGCCGTTTGTAAAATTCAAACTCATACGGGAGATTGCAGCTGATTCTTCTGAAATTTGGAAAAATTTGAAAGAGCATATTCATAAAATCAAAACACAATCTAAGGTTTCAAACTCCCTTGTTTTGTGTTATTCACATTGAACAGGCAATATAACCTTTGAGACTACACGCAGAATATTGGACGTGGACTCTTGTATGACATATCATAAAAAGGGATAGAACATATCGATTATCAAATTGCACGGAAGCTGTTTTGTCGGGCAAGCAATGTCGTCCCTGTTCGCCAGTGTTTTCCACGCAATGCTTCTTTGCTGGTGCCACCATTGCCATATTTTTTTCTTGTATGGGACCATCAAAAATCTGCAGTAGTAATGTCTAAACAGACTTTTGGTATCATCCTTTCTGTTGTCTCCCACACCCCCATTACCCTTTTCCAGAGTATGTACACAGTGCCTTGTTATATCAGGTTCTCCTCAACATTTGAAGTGGACCCTCAAGTTGACTAACTGTTGCTTGCTTGAAATAGATTGCGCTTTTCTGCGAAATATGAATAACTTCCTCAACGTGCAAGCTACTCCTAATTTGGGTACATCTAGGATATCCAGACATTTAGGTGGCCCACAATATGGTGTGACCATTGTTTAGATATTGTACAGATATTGTCCACAGGTCCTCCCCTTGGCTCCATTCCGGTTGTTCAACAAAACAAGGGCGTGTCAGCCAGGTACTAGATCAGTGTGGTTCCCAACCTTTTTCTCCGCCATTTCCCCCTTTGCCTTTCGCTTGAAGCTGTTCCCCTGTGAAATACATATAATTGGTTTGATGGTGGGGAATGCGTGAAAGGGTTTAAACTCGCTATGTAATTGTTTTTTGTAAAAAAGAAGAATTCACAACTCCAAAAATCATGCAGAAATGATTACCTTTGTAAACATTTTTTTTCTTGCGCCTGAATTTTGAAATTTCCCCCTGGGGGGAAATTTCCTCCTGTTTGGGGGAAACCCCTGTACTAGATATGTTAGCCCTGGAACTGCTGTCAAAGAGGGCAGCTACGTTTTAGCAGGCATCGTTTTAATACCAAAAATTAGTGTGAGACCTCACTGTGGCCATTATCGGGTGTGCCTGGCCGCTCACATTCGGGCTAGCTAATTTGCATCAGCCCTCCACAGCTTTGGTGGGGCAACAATTTTGGTTACGCGAACACTCATGGAGTTCTACTGCAGCTACCCTTCAACTCATTGGTTGGTTCATCCGAATTTGTAATCTGAAGCAAAGAAAAGAAACATCAGTCCATCCGTAGTGTTGGTTTTGCAGTGGTCCCTGAACACCCATTGGCAGCTGCTATCACCTTTATGCCGGATTGTCTCATAATAATCACCTTTGATAGATTGAAAAAAAAGCGAACTGTGAGTTTTGTCAAAATTCGTTCGCCAGGTAGTGTGATTTTTGCTGAATTTCTGTTGCATTGCTTCGCAGTTCTGCAACATCGGTATCATGGTCAACTGACCTCAACTCTAGACCCTAGATGCGTTCATTGGGGTTAGTTGGGGAGTGAAGCTCGAGAAATGGGCATCTCAACACTATGTTATTTAGTGGAAATATAACCTCGGTCCTATCAATAGCTGTGGAAATGGTTTCGTTTTTTTTATGGCTACTAAGCTCGAACCCACATGGAGTATATTGAATTAATGAATATTCATTATGTGTGTCTCTCCATGCAGCTGAATTGGGTTAATAGGAATTCAATTTCTACCAATGTCTGTAATGCCTCTCATTGGGAGTCTGAGGATGTAAGTACGTTGAAAAAATATCTAATTTTGGGGCTTCTGTTCTCCAGATGGGCGATGCTGTTTTCAAAAAAAAAAAAAAAACTCGTCGACTGACTACAACACGTGTTCTCCCAGGGTAGGCATATAACCAACAGGAAATGTATTCCCTGCTGTATGATCTTGATTGGCCAATGTGATCGATTGTTTTGGTCATGGATATTCAGTATCATCCCAATTTAGATCGCTACCGTCCCTAGCCTATATTGTGGCTGATCAGTACTGTGCCATTCATTTTGTATGTGTATGATCACAACAGGAGGCCACCATGTCTCGGTGCAAAAAAAAAAAAAAAAAACGAATTGAGTGTCCGGTAGCAGTTTATAAATTGGCAACGTGAATATCATGTCTCCCTGATGGACAATTGTCAATCATTCTGTTTTGGTCTCCGGACTATGCTGATCCCATTGATCTTTTTCCCATGCAATCTTGTTTGACCTGTTTGTGTATGACATCGTCAGAAGATTCACGTGTTATGCTTCTAGGTGAGCTGGGCCCATTGATGTGATAAATGATTTTGTTATAGATAGGCTTCAGTGTCATTAACCCCAAGTTAGCAGCTCCTTATGTGGAATGCACGCTATCTCATGTACTGTGATTCTAGCACCAGCCAGTCCATCAGGCTCTTGGAAGCACAAGCATGTTGTCATCCATCAAATTATTTTGCTAATACTAAGGTTCATAGAAAAAAAGCCTTTTAAGATATGATCTCTATACTAGTTGCTTATGAGTTTCTTCATAAGGTGTATTTCATTGGTGGTCAGATTGGAATAGTCTGATTTGGTTATTTATTCGAACAAATCTGTTGCAATGAACAATTGCGCTCTCTGCAAAATGTCTAGGATAAACAGGGTAATCTTTCATTACTATAATAGCTATCGGCTTTGTCGAAACTAAGTACCTCATTCTCTTTGGTCACGTTGTATTGCGTATAATCAGCACAATTTTGCGGGGTGTTTTTTTTTTGTATGAATATTCAAAATGAGGAGGAAGAAAAGTTGACTGTACGTTGAGAAGCGAGGTGGTAAAAGAAAAAAACGGACGCGGGTCATGAAGGGACCAAGTTATCAATACGTGTACTGTAATAGTTTTGTGTTGTTGGTTTTTTTATTAGGTTGAATAAAATATCGGCTCGTCCCCCTCACAGGTAGGAGGAACCTCTATACCTCTAGTGCAATTTGTTTTGTAGGCAATTTATTTTAGGTGTTGCTCTAGAATTTTACTTTATGTCACTGAGCAGAAGTTTTGTTCTCTCGCCAAGATGGTATACGTGCTCAGATATGCTGGTGACTGCACGTTGAGAAGATTGACAGGAAATACTGATTAGAGAGGCGTATCGACTGGGAAGAAAACTAGGCAGAGAAGCTACGGCAGCGTTTGCATGGGTCACAACAAAGAATTGTTGTATCGAATTCATATATGATTGTGATTGACCAGCAAACTGGATCTGCCAATACAAAATTAGTTTGGATAGTATACCTCAGGATGGTTTTTGAGCATTGTCTATTATTTGCCAGGTGTAGTTATAATAGTAAAATGAATGTATATTCAAACTTTGCCTCTTTTGAAAAAGAATTCATATTGCTCAAAAGTTCAAATGTTGATGATCATATTAAAGAGAATCATGTTGGGAAAATTGGTGATCAGTCTGTGCATTTAAAAAGAAAGCCTGCCAAATACAACAAATGTATATGCTTCACCACAGATACCTATAAGCCAGTTTGTGGTTTGTAAGTGCGCATGTTCACCACTGAACAGTTCGGGGAATAGACACGATTCCCCATTGCGATGTCGTTATGGCTCATTTCAAACTCTCACCACCATTTGAAAACGCAACCAATTCATCCCATGTTTTCGGATGTTATTGTTGATAAGTATGGGGGGCATCTGTGCAGTTTTGTGTTGGTAGGATTGTAATTTTTTGGCAGGTGAGTTTCAAAAGATGTTCTGCACACTGTACGTTCAACGTTGAACTGCCATCGTTCCCTCATGACCTTGACACACTATTCTTAATCATCCCCCCCCCCTTCTCTGTAATGAATCACAACAGGGCTTATTCCACAAAAATTACAAATTTTCGACCCATATGCTATCGATTCAACTGATTTTTTTTTCAATCATAGTTTTCTATATCAGTCAATATGTTAGATTTACAGTATGGGAAGCTACGTGGCTGGAGAGGAGGACATGAAATAAAGGCTGAATGGACTTTAAACCCCTTTTCAAGGGCCCTAGGAGGATGCTCTGCCCTCACCAGACCCCCTAATCAATTTCAGGGAACCCATAGGGGGGTCTGTGGGTCCCAGGTTGAGATGGCTATTTGTTGCAGATGGTCATGTGACAGGAATCTGCCAATCAGAATTCACAGGAGAAGCTAGGCTTAACATTTTCAAAATGATCAATGGGCATTTATTCTCACCATCACCAATAGGTTCAAATCTGTTCTCTTTTTTTTTGCTTTGGCTCCGAGGATCACTATTTATTTGTACAACAAATATATTGGTGTTCAACTTTGACGCTCTCCTTTTGCGTGATCAGGGGTATTGTTTTAAAGAGGAGTGTTGTACAGGCGGCTGCTAATGATCTCTTTCCTATTCAAGCCATTTTAGTGATTACTGATTCTGTACTAAAAAAACTTAGTGGAATGTCCCAGTCAGCAGCCCTTGTCAGCCGTTCGGTGTGTGTTGCTATGGCGACAAGCTACAACAGGCCATCCATATATATGAAGATATAGCCTCCATGGGTCTGGGTTCATTATGTGGGTTTACTGTCAAATTATGTGGTAGATCCCACTCGTGTCAGAGGGGACAGACTAAGGGAATGGGATGGTGTACTGTCTTCTGTCGTGGAAAAACCTGTATATTATTAAAATACACATGTGTAGCTGGCAGATTTAGGAAATTACCAACGATTGTTCCCACTTTCTGTGCTAACCAATCACAGTAGTGCCTTGGTCAGCTTCACCAGCTTTCAGTGCAGCTATCAAAGTATAAGATGGCATAGCGCCATCTATGTGCGTGTTCCCGGAGGAAAGAGAGCTACAAGAGCCAATACATAGGTAATATGATGATCTCTATTGTCATACGTCCTCTGTTCAGCTCTTCCGACATATGGGGTATATCATTTGGTCAAACACCGCAGCAACACTACATGTCAGAAGAAGGATGGGTTCCATAGGTTTTGAAGTGAAATAGCGCCATCTATAGCATGTTTTTCATTTAGGAGTTCTTAAACCTATGATGTGCGTGAAGCTTGAATTTGGTTGATCCTTAGGAATAAGAAACTCCACCTTCATCCAGATCTTATGCATAAAGGGGACCTTCTGGTCACCCTCCCATTGTATAACATGTCTAAAGGAGGACTTGATAGGTTCTTTAGGAGGTAGAGGCGATTAAAATTCACATGAGAGGGATACGAACTGGCCAGTGCGTTACCTGGGGTCATCAGTTAGGGTGGAGCAGGGTGGGTGGGCAATAAGTACATTATCCTTCCTGATGATGACCAGATTTCTTTTCTTATAAATAAACATCAAACATGGCAAGAGCGGCCCGGCCCAGCGACGAAACATTACCATTGTTGTAATCGGGAGTTGCTTGTGAGCCATTTCATGGTGGGAGCTGGTTAAATCGCCGGGTTTTGTCTTTGTCCAAACAGAGGTATCCAGCATGGTCGAGTTGTTTCAGCTCCATTCTACATCCTGGGGAGGCATAGGACAGCACCTGTGGGGGATGAGGGAGACCCCCACCCCCTACCCCACCTCTGCTACTCCTTGGGTTAATGCGGGGAGGACTCCTGTCCAGTATCACAGTACCCAGTGGGCTGTTGCTGGCTACCAGGGGGCTGTCCACCCCATTCTGTATAAGTACAGACAGTGGGCGTGGCCCTTCCGCATGACGGGCCCTAGCTCTGTCTTATGTAATCCTTGCAGGTATCTACCTGGGGAGTTGGCTGGGGAGGGGTGGAGTGAGTCGGGGGTGGGGGGGGGGGGGGGTGCCCGTCCAGGGGGAGGAAGGGGGGAGCAGCCAGGTGGATATACAGCTGGGTGGTGCCTCCCGGACTGGTACTCGCCATGGGTAAGAGAGTCGCCATGTACTCCCAATTGGCAAGTACCGTTAAAGAGGTTCAAAATTGTCTCTGGTGATTACTTGGCGCCTGGTAGTAAAATGAGCATGTGTCACATTTTAAGGAGGTCCACACATCGGTGGTTATTGTGCAGCTCAAAAAATGGGAATTGTGACACGGACAAAAAGAAATTGCCAACTGTTTTTGCATTTATGACTTTCTTCCACTACCATGTAGTTCCACAGGTTTGGGGGCGCGTTCTGCATTCTCATGGATTTGTTCAAGCATTTAATACAGATCATTTTGCATGTTACAACCGCGGACTCTGTTGTTTTGTCAGATTATAGAAATCCTAATAAATGAGAAACTTATAAAATCATTACGAAAGTAGTTGTTAAACCTCCTAATTGTGAACAATCATTTCGTGCCCTATTTTGATGGGCTAGTAATATTTGTCAAGTCCTTATTACTCACTATATTCATTGGACATCATTACTTATTATGTACTACTGTTCGTTTAAAACAATTTATCTATTCGAATTCTTTCATAACATTGGTAAGATAAATAGAAAGTTCGTTTCGTAGATTGTAAAATTCCTCTAATTACACTTTCTGTCTGAGTAGACTAATAAATAAAATAAAAACGACCTGAAAACACATTTCATTCTAACGTCTGGCCGACCCGCCTTTGAATTTAAAAGTAAGATATCGCATACAAGTTCTGGTTCGGATTCAATCTCGACCTCGCATGGATCGTTTAAAAGTTGTGTTTTTTGGCATGTGTCAAATTCTGATTCCTTGAGAAAGTCGGAGGAATCCATGCAGTCATGTTAGTATGTGTATGTATGATGTTTGTTATGCCCGGCGTTTAAACACAATTAATTTCGACCCTTAATACGGGATGGATTTGGGTCTAGGATTTGAAATTTTTGAAAAAACAATTTTTTTGCCAAATTAACTTGCAAAAATGATAACTTGACCACCCTGATGGATGTGATAGTAATCAGTATGTGGGCCTCACCATGAGGATATTACATGAGCGCCATCAGTTTGGGGTCGGGTGAGGGGTCAACAGAGGTCGATGGTGGAAAATCCTTGTAAATATGATAGGATAAAGTTTGAAATGTTTAGTCTAAATAAGTTTAGTGTGTAGCTTTAAAATGTTTAGTCTAAATAAGTTAGGTGTAGTTTCTTATAGAAGGACAGGACCTTATTACTTCTATCATTTTTCACAGGAAAGTGGGAAATTGTCAGCATGTCAATTTTCCATTTGTCCTGTGTTGGTTTCTAGGTGTCTGGAATGAGTCAAGAAATCACTGAGCTCTTGGCTTTATGGTAACGTTAGTTTACATATATGCCATTAACTTACTTCAATGCCCATACTAGGAAACTAAACAGTCATTTAGATTTTTTTTTAGTGAATTAGATTGGAACAAGGGCGGCGAGTGTTGTGTGGCGATTGCGGGGGGGGGGGGACGGACAAGATGAATACCTATCTAAGCGAGCGCACAATTAGGTTGGGGCGCGTAGGGCTACAGGATTATCCGTTTGACAGATTCACCCAGATTGCAGGAGAAACGGCACTTCCCGTGCCTTATGGGACAGTAAGCATCATTCTGAAATTGCATAACAATTTTGTTATTTTAGGGTAAGGTGCTCCAAAAATCATTTCCTCAGAGATCAATTTCAAGGTGAGCTGTTTAGGTTTCTGCTGTGATTGTGATATTCTAAAATACGATGCAAAGTGAGGGGGTTACGGTCATGAGAGCAATGAGAGAAGCAATGGAAGGGCAAAGGCAACACCCACTACGTTCGCGCGATTTGCAGGTTTTTTTATCCAATTGACCAACGACCATTGCACTGCTCCCTGACCACCCCCGGCTCTCGGGCCTAGCACTTAGCCATGTGTTTTTATTCAAAGATTACGGCCCACATTTTGTATTCTTTGCGGAACACAGGCGCGTAGGAGGGACATTTCAATTGGGGCTAGGAAAGGTGGCCAAATGAGTCTAACACAGAAGTAAAACGCAACTGCGCGAGGAGCGCGCCCCGAAAATTGCATTTTGAATTCCATCGAAAAGTCAGCAGAATCCTGGATATAGACTTATCCCACCTGAATTTTGAATCATGTCCTTGAACGAATTTGTGGCGTCACGGCCGAATCTTCTACGGCTATTTCAGGAGTTCCCCCCCGCACTGTGTGCCCGCCCCCTTAGTATGTGTACCATGCACGCACCCAACTTCCAACAAGTGGTCACACCCATGACTTATTGCTGAATACTCTATTTTATAATTGCGAAAAGCCAAACCACATATATGCCAAAAAAATCACAGGTCCCGCCAGGTGGTTAGATCACCCCATAGCCTGCCAACCTTCTTCCCTACATTAACCAACAAAGTTAACTGGGGTCATCCATCGAATTAATTCAGGGCAAATTTGGACTTACCCTTCTTCACTGAATTTTGAATGTCTTTTTTATAACGCAATTGGTGGCGTTCCCCGGCCGAATGGCCATCCGATGGCCGCACCGTGTGGCCTCATAGTTATAGTATGTGCACCGTGCACATTTGCGTCGATCCGTTTCGAGAAGTGGGGGGGGGGACACATGAATCAACTGACCAACTGAGCGGAGCGCCACCATTGGTTGGTCGCGATGCGTACACCGAAGATGTTAACCTTTCCATACCCTCCAGATCGCCGGAACGGCACTTGCCGACTCTTAGCACCCATCTACATTGTGTGATTTGAGTAAGAGACAGACGAGAAAGTTGTCATTGGCATACTAAGATGATTTACCACATATCACAATGGTATTTTTTATTACTCCTGGCTTCGGTTTGCGTGGGATCCAGGGGGCTGGCCCCCACGGTTCCTGGGAAAGCCATAGGCTTCGGGACCATTCCAATCAGGCAGTGAATATTTCGCCGAATTTTACCAGTCAGTCATCGAAGACTACCATCGCTGAAATTTTCGAGTGAAAAAATGATTCGAAGCATTACATCGCATATTCACAACGCCGGGTAGAAAAACGCCATTGAAAATTCAGGCACTTTTGGCCATGTCGATTCAAATTCCGAGCACTCGCTTTCCAATCCAAGGGCCGCAGTCTTTGTTGGGTTCCCCGTTGATCCCCACTTTTTGGAAAGTCCTCCATACTACGTGTTTTCACTCTTGATCACCTGGGACCCTCAACTTTCAGCCAGGACATGCCCCTTGACTATTATGCAAAGCCATGTGATGCCAGTGCCAGCTTGTTTGAAGCAATCAGTGAACAATGTGTTCCTCATGCATTCGTAGGCGAGACTGCAGAATAATAATTCGAAAGGATAAAGTGCTGATGAACTGGCCTAGGCGTACTGACCCTTCCTTTTGGCAGAACTGTTTTGCCTAACGACCCGAAAAGCAGCCCCGCGCGAAGCGCGCGAAAAAAAAATTGCAAATGTTTTTTCGGGCGTTTGATTGAACATTCAGGCCAGTCAGCATACCATTTTGGGCATTTCCTTCACTTTTGCCTTTTTCTGTCAGATTTTCCCCGATATTGTCAATTTGCCCGAATTTTTCATCTCAGAATAACTTTGCGCTCTTCACAGGGCTACGCATTTGGGTATGTCTGAGCCAGAAGCCAAAGCAGTTTGGATTTACAATTAATGATTTTCTGAAAAAAATTGCAATGTTTTTCCGGCTTTGATTGGAAATTCAGGCTAGTCAGCAGCCATTTTGGGCATTTTCTTCACTTGTCCTTTTTCTGTCCAGTTTCTCCCCGACGTATTGTCAATTTTTGCCCGAATTTTTCATCTCCGAATAACTTAGGCGCTCTTCAAATGGCTATACGCATTTGGTAAGGCTGATCAGAGTGCAAAGCATTTGGATTTCCACATATAATGACTTGGAACAAACTCATTTAGCCTCGTTACTCTGTCCCGACTGGGTGGTAGCTCAAATTTGTTTATGGGTGAAGGTAGTTCGCCCTGCGAAATTATATTAGTAAGTGCCATGTGATTTCATGTTGCAGAAAGGAAGGAAAACTTAAATCCGTCCCCTGAGGTCCTATATTTATGTTTCCACTCTGTCGGCAGCATGGCCGTGACCTTTCTGCTAGGCAGGGGCTAACATTTATTAGGCCCTTTGAGAGGGTCCTCAGCAGTCAAGTGTTCACCCGTCCCTTTTGAAAAGTTTTGGCTCTAGGTTCGCATGGTTTCCGTGTAGTCTATGATTCAAAGAAAATGCTTCGCCATCTTTGCTAAATTATACTTTCTTTCCCGGTTTTTGTTAAAATAACATATTCGTTCCTATATAGCGCATTACAATGTATGGACTATCTCGATGCGCTGCACAATTGTTTTGCTGTCTTCGTTTCGTCATGGACCCCCGGACTTTTTTTGTTGAAATTGAAGTGCAATATATGTATTTTTCAAATTGAAGTGCATCTTCTATCGATCCTTCACCGCTGGCTCGAAAGTCGAATTCTAGGAATACTATTTGTAAACTTAGTCCCAGAATTAAAAATTGTGCACTCAATATTTTTCACGTATCTCTCATAGCTACCGTGCACGTGGTCTACAGACTGACAGCGAAACAATTCCATCAGGATACCGAAACGGGAGGAGTTTTTGCATTTTTTGAACATCGATAAAATCACAACATCCAACTGACAAGAGTGACAAATTTTTGCTCAATCATCGGGCTTTGGACAAGATAAATCGGCAATCTGGCTGACATTGGTGGGCCTTTATCCACTTTTGGCAGGTTTTATGCCTGAACTTTTGTGCCTATTCCTTTGCCCATCGGTTGTTCCTCGCGCGCAAACTTGCTTTTTACCTAACCATAATGTGGTTGGAGCGTCTACTCCACATCCCCTCGTATGCCAACGACGGACGCCAACGCCCGAATCTACCTTTAATTGTTTAAAAACAACAAATAGAAGGGCCACTTATTTTCTGAATGAAGAAAACGTGCACAAAAGCTTCATCTCAGCCAGAATATACTTCACAAAAATGCATCGCTCACAACACTATAGAAGGAACTGTTACAGGTCCAGTTTGCGCGCGCAGCGCGCGAACTTTGGACACTTCGGGTTGGATGAAGACCCCTGTGGTCTTTGTGAGGCTGCTTTCTCAATATTTTTCAGCCCACAACATCCACTTAACGATACGGTACCTGTGTAAACGGACATGTAACTTTCGTCTTCAATCGAGAGTCAAAAAGTGGGGGGGGGGGATTTGATGGTGATGTCCCCCCCAATCCGGTATCGATTTGATGTTTAGTATTGTTTCTTAAATTACTGATCCCGTAGCAGGAATCGACAAACGTTCCAATGAAGTAGCAACACACCAAAGCTGGTAAAGCCGGTCTTAAGCAAACGAATGGGGAGAGAATTTCAACAATACAACCCAGAGTAATCGCAGGCATTTTCTGTTGAAGGAACCCTCATATTTCTTCATAGGCCCATCATGTCTGAACCTACCGGCGCATGAAATACCCACGCGCAGCGCGCAAAAATTCGAAAATTGAGCAGCATAATTCACGCAACTCGTCATGTAGGTCATCAATGCATCTGTTTTAAACAACGGTTACTGCTGTATCTGTCGTATACAGTGTTCAGCGAAAAAACAGTCGAGCTCAAATATTGGGGGGGGGGGACAAAATGCATTGCTCCCCCCAACCGAAAATATTGGGGGCCGCCGTCCCCCCCCCCCCCGAACGCCCCGCCCCCGCCGCCGCCCCTGGCTTGGACAAATGTTTGTTGGTCAGGTTACCATTGACCAGTGTTTTTTTTTTTTTGGTTTTCAGGAATTGCGGTCAAAGGTCATATAGATGAATTCGACAATTTGTTTTAATGATAATACTTCTTCTACACCCGAAATGATGGCAGGCGATCATGAGAAAGTTTTTTTGATGTCCTTGCGAGTCAGAGGAATCTATGCAGTCACGTCATGTGTTTGTGTTTTGTGGTGTGTGTCACCCAGCTTGTAAACCATAAAACTTGATCAGGTCTGAGTAGGTAAGGCTCATACTTGGATGTGGTTTTCCCCATGGAGAGTAACATGACCCCCATTATTTTTGGGGTCAGGTCAGAGAAGTCACACCAGAAGTTCAAATTCTGAAAACCTTGTAAACACGATAAGTCAAATGGTTGGTTCTATCAAGTTGAAATTAGTGTTCGCTTCCTTTTGGGGGAAGTACCGGAACCCTATTGTTTTTGGTAAGAAGGGCGGGGTAATGAGGCTCTCTTGGTTTGGATTCCCATGTGAGTACACGAACCCTATTGTTTTGGGGTCAGGTCGGAGGTCATCTAGGTTCCCACTGAGTTCAGAGTCTGAAACTTTGAAATTTAGTGTGTAGCCTATCCTTACACCAAGGGTACAGAACCCTTTTAAGGTTGGTTGGTAAAGATAGACATTTTCAGACGTTATGTGCCCATAATGAGCTGGTACTAATCTCCCATTTGTCCCGTGTGTCTGGCTATGGGAAATTGACAGAACCTAAGGAATCACTAAGCCTTTGTGGCTTTCTTGTTTTTGATTCCTGCCGAAGGCAACAGAATCTATGCCGTCATCACCGTGCGTATGTGTGTGTGTGTTGTGTCTGTGTGTGGTGTGTGGTGTGTTTGTGTGTGATGTGTGGTGTGTGGACACCCCTTGTCAGCACGATATCTAACGTACGCTAACTGGTATGAATTTTCAATTTAGGTATGTGGGTTCACTATGGGGAGGATATGCCCTATTGTTTTTGGTGCCCGTTCAAAGTTCATTCAAGGTCACGAGAGGGTCAAGTTCAAAAGCCTTGTCACACGATGTCTAACGAACGGAGTATCTATCAAGTTCAAATTGGGTCTGGGGTAGCATGTATAAGTGGATGAACCCTATTTGTTTTTGGTGTCATCGGGTCAAAGGTCATTCAAGGCCACCATATGAAATCGTCAATATATCTCACACGAAACATTTGGAGGACTGTCGTACTGGAAAGTTTCGTTCGTCTGGGATAAATACATCTGGTGACCACTTTTCTTCATTTGGGACTTCTTTGACCTTCTGACTCAATGACCTCTGACTGGTGATATTGCCTGCTTTTTTTGTATTGGTGGGAAAGGCGTTCTTGTTAAGACAAACAAAAAAGTCAATGACATACCTACTACGATACTCTTATCACCAAGCTATTCTCAATGGATGTGGAAGGTAAGACAGCTAAATCGTCCTATATCTCGCCAACAGAAACATGTACAGAGTGAGACACAAGCATATAGTAAACCAAAAAAAGATTTCCCCCAGTGATGAAGACAGCTTACAACTTCTTGGAACCACCTGAAACCCTTGTCCTTTTGTTGTATTCCTGCAACCATGTTTGAGTATTGGAACTAGCACAAATATTTCCCTCAAGACAGTACAAATTCTGAATTGTCCATTTTATTATTAGCCCAGTGACCAGCCTATATGTACTCCTGACAGGAGTGGTGTTGCTCGGGTGGGGGTGGCAATTTCCCCCCCCCCCCCTCCCCCAGGTTTTCATTTGTTTTTTGAGTTCCGAGTTATGAAAAATGAAAATGTAGCCCTGTTTGAAGCTGCATTAATTGCATTTATTGACAAATTCCTAATTGCAAAGCAGAAACGCCTTTCTTGCGTATACTTCATCCTCTAATTTAGTGTTACATTTCGACCACAAAGTGTTGTGTTGCCCTCTCATCAATCTGGGTGGCTTCCAATCCCCACTCCCCTCCCCCTTCCAATACACAGTATTCCCCCAGTGAAGACAGTACAAATCTTCAATTGTCATTTTATTATTATTCCTTATATTGTCTGAATTAGTGGATGCACCAGTGACCAGGCTTAGTAGTATGTATGTATGTATGATGTATGTATGTATGTATGTATGTATGTATGTAGTAATTTATGGATGGATGTATGATGTATGATGTATGTACCTCCTGACTCACAGTAGTGGTCAGTGTTGCTATGGGTGCGTGGGAAATTGCAAGGCAGGTACGCCTCTTTCTTAATGCACCCCCCCCCCTTCTCCCCCTTCACCAGGTTTCATAGCCAGCTAATGAAAATTGAAAAATGTAGCCCTAGTTGAAGCTTGCATAAATGCATTTATCGACCAATTCCTAATTGCAAGGAAGATACGTTTCTTCTGGGTTATCTACTTCTATAGGATATATGAATATCGATGGGAGGGGTAGACCAAACTGGAAATTCTGCCAGAGGGGGCCGTATATTAATTACTCGAGGGGGAGGGAGGTGAGAGGAGGAATGCCAAGATTTAGTTTTGGTGGACATTAATGGAAACGGTGATTGCTCTTCAAAATTTCCCATTAATAGTTATTTACAGCAGAAATGCACACCAGGAAAAGTCCAGCTGAATTCAATTAGAACAAATGTGCCCAGCTCATTATCCTCTTCAAACACTGTCTGCATTGGTGGGTATACGCTATAATAAGCCTACAGTTTGACTGGTCCACATTCCCAATCCTCCTCAAAAGGATTGATCTCTCCAGCTGTGTGTGTGAGGACTGCAAAGAAGTGAGAAGTAAACAAACACATAAATAAACTTTAGGACTGCCTGTCAGACATTCATTTGGAATGGTACCTGGCACTGGCAATGCTCAGAGGATTGAGAGTGGGTAGGTAATCCAATTATTCTCTGTGGTCACTCAGTCTTATGATTATCTGATTGTTTACACTTCCCTATTGGGAATGGAAAATGTTACACTCCAGGTTGTGAATGACTGAAGGAGGACTGACCTTGGGTATTTATTACGCGTGATGGCATGGACAAGCCCTAATGAGGGGATAACTGTGTTGTGTGTTTGTAAAAGCAGTGAGTTGGGAGGAAAGAGGAAGAAGAGGAAGCAAGGGTTCAAGGAAACTGCTGAAAAGTAAGGAAGGGCACAACATTGTGGCATTTTTTGATATTGAGCAAAAAATGAGGGCATTACCCTTACCCCAGGCAGAAATGCGGAGGTTAGTCTTGTAGAGTATTCTTTTCCCCAGTTGCCTCTCTATTGGTGTTGATGTCACATGATGTGGGAACTATTTGGGAAAAGTGATTGCCAGGATCATAACATGTTAAACAATTGGCTAGAATTCAACTGGATCAACATTTAAATAGCCCACATAATTCAGATGTCTCAACATGGGCTTATATATACGAGAAAATTACAAAGATCTTGTCTGTTCTATTTATCTATTGGATTATTATAGTGCAGCCAGATATACTTGTTATGGGAGGTGGGCAATGGGGGGGGGTTCATATAGAGTGAGACATTCCCCAACCCCACCAATGTAGGGAGATCTGTGTGATTTGAAAGCTGTGTGAAAAGTTTGACCCTAAAAATAGCAATAAGACATTTGATGACTGGTGTGATTGAAATGAAATGGCTATTGATACAGTATTCTGAACAGTTTATGCACTTGTCAATTGCATGACCCACCCCTTGTACCCTAGACAAGGCGAGTCATTGCACTCAACAAAAATGATGATGATCCCATAGTCACTTTTGTGCCTGAAAATAATGAAAATTGATTACACCCACAGTCACTTCGAACGACCACAGACTACTCTGCCGTACAAATTGTAAGGATTGACTGGCAATGACTTTCCCCTCGGTCACATTAGTGATTAACGACATATGGTACAATGACCAAAACATGTGTTTGGGACAATGACTGTACCTACGATGACTCGCCTTGTCCGGGGTAGTGGAGGAAATGCAAATTTTGAGTAATTAGGCCTGTATGCACTTCTCTTTCCCCACAACATAACCATTAAAAAGAATTTTTTCACATTTGTTAATTGATGTGTTGGTCGTCCGATTCAAAGGAATGCCACTTCATTCAATCTATGTTCGACCACACCAGTCACTTATGAGGGATGACTGTTGATAAGGATCCTATCATTTAGCCTCCATGCCTGCAGAATGCTGACTCAGTGTACGGTCGCTGGGACTTACCACACTGAATGGAACACCATTGGACCTCGCTCTTGGTTAGGACTCTGACTTTACCTCACTCTTCAAGATACTACGTTCAAGTGTGAGAGTCTGTCACATCGAACTGTTGGGAATTCGTTGATAACTGCAAGGTTCTCATTCTGCTGTGGCTACCGATTATACGCCGAATATGATGTGACGATCGTTTCTGTGGGGCCAGGTTGGCGAAAAAATATTCAGAATGAGTGAACAATTGCTAGGAAAGAGGATACAACTCGATATGAGTTGTAAGTGAATAAATTCCGGGGGGGGGGGGGGAACTCGATAGCATATATATGACTTAGCAGAGCCTAGTTTTCTAATGGGACCGTACGCCACTGGTGTGAGCTGCGTCACGCATCGTTGCTTTTATAGGCTCAATTATGACTGACCAGCTCTATGGCCCTTCCAACGTTAGGTGTGTGACCATTCTGATCTTGCAGGGGACGGCCATGTATTGGCATTGGCCGATATTAACGGTGCTATTCGCACAGGACAATAATGAAAACCGGCCATTTCCAGAGCCCTTAAAAGATCAACAAGAAGAAATGGTGACCAAAGTCCTGGAAAATCCCTAGTGGAAAAGACGAGCAGCTCAGGACCTGATTTCAACTGCAGTCAAGGACGCCATCACTCAACACTTGAATGAATCACCGTCTCACTGGATTCGTTGGAGGGACGGATCATGCCCTGGAGTGTAAGCTGGATGCCTGCAAAGGTGAGACACAAAAGCTCACTGACCATCGGTTGTGAGATGAATGTAAAAAAAACTGTTGACAGCTAAAACAGAACTTAATAACCCTTGAACAGTACTCCCGACGAAATTGCCTCAGGTTACGCCTGGAAGAACATCCGGGTGAGAACACTGATGAGCAACTCATCGGCCATGGCATACGGAGAAACTTGGGTGTTAGTGGCTACCGTACCGACATTGAAAGGAGTCATCGAAGTGGGCTACCAAATAGTCGGAGGAGGAGGAGGAAACAGGGCATTAATTGTCAAATTCACAACTATCAGGCTTCGACAAGATTTATCAGGGCGAGGCAGAAAAATGAAGTCAATGGCATTGGCATCAAGAAGACCTGACGCCAAGAACTTGAAACTTTTGAAACAAGCCAGAAATCACAGCAATGATGTCTCTCGTGGTCCTTAGATGGGAGGAACTTCGTCTGGTGTGAAAGGCAGGACGAGCACAGCGGTCAGAGGCAGTCGGGGCAACGAGACCTGCAGTCTTTGTAATTAACCTATTTTGTTTTTCTGAACGCAACGTAGGCCTACTGCGAATGACCATGAACTATCGGAACGGTTTGTCTCTATCTCATCGGAACTATTATAAATGTATATATATATATTCCAGCGAGGCGTCACTTTCTCGTGCTCACCCGCCACGTAAGTTTTTTTTTTTCTTTCTTGTTTTATTTGACTATGATGTCTGGCAAATTGAAATAGATGATTGTATTACCTCAAAAATTTTGAAAATCCAAGTATAGATTTTACAGAAAGTGTGTTAAATAACACCATCTAGATGATAATCAAATTCTTTCAATGCTGGCGTTGATACGATTCACCGTACTTGAGACTGATTTTACATTAAGCAAGAATCTGAGGAATGGATAACGATTGTGATTTAAAAAAATAGCCCATATTAATGCTTGTCTTTGAAAAAAACCATAACAGTCTTTAGTTCAGAGATTCTATTAGGTTTAATGAGTTCAATGTTGTTGATATCTCTGAAACATGGCTTCACGACGAATACCCTGTGGAAATGGTTTCTATTCCCAGTTATGCATTTCATCAACAACAATCGGGACGATCACAACGAGGTGGGCGGGTGGTTTCTACATTCGCATAGCTGATGTTCATTTTAAAGTCAGAGTGGACCTAGGATTTGAATTCACCTCATTATGGAAAGTCTTTCTTGGAAATATGATACCAAACATCCTAAGACTTGTGGGTGTTATCTAACCGCCCGCAAGTATTCTGCAAGTAGTTTTACTGAAGATTTTAGCATACCCTAGATTTACTATTGAGGAGAGGAGGAGGTTTCGTTTTTTCTGGTGATTATTTAATCTGAACCACTTACATAGGGATGATAATCATGTAACTAATTTCTAGATGCAGTTTTTCTGCTCGTTCATGCCCCCTATTTCACGACCCACTCGTCTAACTGAAGATCTTCCACGTTAATGATCTATATTAGTAAACGACGTCAAGCACCAATTTCTGCAGGTATTGTAGTAACTGATGTTAGTGATTTCCCCCAACTTACGGATTCTGTGTTCAGCATTCTTGGGCTTAGCCTTAAAGGAAACCCCTCGCAATTATAGCAGGTGTTTAATGAGAGAAGAAAACACACACAATTAGCGTACAGACATTAAGTACTCTTTCATTGGGATGGCTATATCAGATTACGATTGTCACCTGTGCTAATAAGCGTGTTGTCGAGTTATTTCTACAGAATTTAATAATCACTTCCCTCCAACCTATTACTAGCAAGAAACTACCGCAAAACGTAATCCTTGGATTACCCGTAGTCTCATTAGGTCGATCAAGACGAAAAATAAACTTTATCATAAGTATATCAAAAGTCAACAGCACATTTAATAAGGGTAGCATATCTAACTACGGAACATTATTACAACCATTAAGATGCTCACAAGCCAGTCTATATTACAACAATGACCTCCATTTGACTGAGTGCACATCGAATTCCGCAAAGCTGTGGAAAAATAATAATAATCAGAAAAATAAGTCAAGCAAAACCCAGTGATTCTGTTCGATAGTATAGATATATAATCGGACATAACTAACTCCGCGGTGAAATTGCTGTACTGTCAATGGTTTTTTCTCGGGCATGGTGGTGATTGCCACAAAATACCTGACTGTGCACTGATTTGATGGTTTTTACCTAATAACAATATCCAAGTTCTTTTTTCTCTCTCCAACGAACCCGTCGGAGGTAATAATAGACATCTATTGAATAATCTCCGTCCAACCACTTTCCAGTGGGTGGGATCGATATGGTGCCTGTGTCAATTTACGTAAATCAGCTTTAGCCATTTGCTCACCCCTGAACATATTTTTTTTTAATCTGTCAATTGTCTTTGGCTCGTTCCCGGGGAAACGAAAATTGCAAAAGGTCTTCCGTTTGTAAATCGGGTCAGACGAATTGGCCTCGAAGACAAGACCGATATCGATTCTTCTTAGCTTATCAAAATATTGAGAAATTATTTCTCAGAATCGTCTTATTCGTTTCATTGATAAGAATTGAATAATTTCCCCATATCAGTTTGGTTTTCGTAAGAATTCTACTACCTAATGGCTGCCATGACTTGACCGACTATATTACAAGGTTTTAATAATACGCAGTAATGCGTTTGGGTTATCCTAGAGTTGTCAACAAGCGTTCCGACACTGTTAATCATTGATATTTATGAGTAGCTTCATCCACTATGGTATCCGGGGTTAGCTACAATTGGATTTCCTAGTTACCATCATTCGGAGGAAGCAATTTGTATATAGAAATGGCAGTACACTCCTTACAAGGGCTTACTGTGGCGTCGACAAGGTTCGGTCTTGGGTCCACTCTTTATTTTGATTATACATAAATGATCTCCATCTCATCGAGAATTGAAATTCTGCCGTTTTGAGATGATACTAGCTTCTGTTTAAATCGCGAATAAACCTTAATAACTGCAGATATAGTCAACAAGGAAGTCAAAGACAGTGTCCGAATGGTCAAGGCCAATAGGCCTGTCATTGCATACGAAGTGGCGGTAAAAAAATTTGTCTTATTTTTCCATCCTTTCCAGTACCGCCACAACCCAATAACATGAAAAATTTCTATTGATGGAACAGATACTTTCTCAGGTATGAGTCAGTACCATGTCTTGGACTCTGTATTGATTACAATTTGAACTGGAAATTCCACATAAATGCAATCTGTACCAAAGTAGCTAGAAACCCATTGGTTATTTATATAAACTAAAACAATAGTCCATCAGAATGTGCTCCTACACTGTACAATGCTTGATTATTCCCAGTATCGTATTGTATATTATCTGGGGAAAATGCGCACTCAACTCTATAGTGATAGAATTCATTCGTTACAGAAGAAAGCGTTCGTATTATACTGGAGGCGGGGTTTTATGATAATACTTCGTATTAATCAACTGAAAATCAAAATTCTCAGAATTAATCGAATTGAATTTACGACTCTTCAGTTGGTATTTTATGTTAAATGGTTTTATTCAGACTTCCTTGGAATTTCCGTTCGTGTTCAGGTTACATAACTCCCATTATGCGACCAGAGGTGCTAACAATTAACATTGAAAGACCACAGCCAACACAGTAGTAAGAGTAACTCCAAAGGTCTATTAGGTGCTGTTGAGCGAAATGTTTGGAATGCATTGCAATACTCACTAAAGGAAAAAACCATCAATACCCAGCTTAATAAAGGGCATATAAACTACATTAAGTTCCGTACTGAGCATCCATTGTCAGCATGTTTGATGAGGTTATGCAGTATGCGTGGTAGTGTAGTCAATTAATAAGGGGGGAGGGGGGTTGTTTCTGTAGTTGTTGACAATCTTATTACTTGCCTTTTATATGGGGTCTACTGCTACAAGCTTTTGCTTTTATAGACCTCCACCACGAACAATCACTATATTGTAATATTGTATGATCTGTGCTATTTTGTGGCGAAAGAAATGAACTGAAAGACTCTCTACCGGGTTATTTTTTTTCAGTATTTCATTTCAATGACCTCAGATGACTTTGTGACCTGGTTCTCAAAAGCAACAAGTATCGCATCTCATGCGCTAAGTAAAATATGCCAGGTGATCGTTTTTTTGCGTCAAGTTGTGGTTTGAGTTGGCAACACACATCTTGCAGGGTTTGATATAGCTTAGTAAGGGGAACATGTTCATGAAAAAGGCAAGGAAATCACTACGCATTATTGGTTCTCGTTTAATATTAACATGGCCAATGACACATGAGTGTTCCGGAATTGGAGGTCAAAGGTATTTAGGGATCAATTCGACAATTTGTTCTAGTGGTAAAACATCTTCACTACCGCAAAGGATTAGCTGATCATGAATGTTGTTCCGTATTATAAATTACAAATGGTATTCATGGGTGTTCAGGAATTTTGAGTCAAATGGCATCTAGGGTTCATTTCCGACAATCTGTTAATGATGAAACATCTTTCACTTCCACAAAACAGATCAGATGATCACGAAGGGTTTTCAGTATTATCAGTTACAGATATACATATGGGGTGTTCATGAATTTGATGTCATGGTCATCTAGGTCATCCAACATGTTTTTGGTGGCAAAACATCTTCCACAGCCACTGAATAATAGATCAGATGAATCTTGAAAGTTGTTCAGTATTTATCAGACGGTGACCGTTGGCTCATATGGGGAATATTAGGTCAGGTCATCTCGCGGGTCAAATGTTTCCTTCAGTTCGAACGTCGTATTTCTCCTACAGGAGCTAGCGGATGATCAAGAAACTTAGTATCATCATATAGCTGATTGTCCAGCTTTTGCTCCAGGATTTTGTTCTTGAATGAAACCTGATGGAACCTGGTGAAATTGATCGTGCTCCTTACATCTTATATGACTAACCAGGAATTAATCGGTGAGCTTCTGTGCATCCATTAGCAATCCTTGTTTCGATACGACGTCCCCTAAGAATCGAGTTTCGTTCGAGACACTTCCGATTGTGCTATGCATCGTAATGTGTGACATTTATGACTATTCATACCCCTCCCCCCCCTTGTATTCGGGTCCTGGAGAGATCGCTCAGCAGAACAATAACAAAAATTGCTATATAGCCGGTGCGACTGGCTCCTATTTCGCCCAACGGCGCAGGATAGCCGCTAATGACACATTGTTTTCTAACACGTCTATCACATTGATAGGCGACAACTGAACAGCCTGTGGTCTGGTGATCCGTATCGTGTCCGATGTATAGGCCGTTGGCAGTCTCGCCGTTGGCGGCGATTAACATTTTCGGGTCGCTGAGTAGTAATGAGCGACGACTACTCGGGAGTCAGTGAAGTGGGGTTCGATCGTCTGGAAAAACCTGAAAACTCGACTGTCGCGACGAGGCATGCGCGGGATTCAACTAGTCATCAAACGCGACACCAAGCCTGCCGCCCGACTTTACAGTTATAACCATAACGCGTGGAATTATCTGAAATAGATTAGTTCGAGTATAATACCGTTAAGTGGTTCCCCGCTCTTAGCCGCACTGAGTATGCCAGTAACGCCTCGAATGAGAATAGAATACACGGTGATTAAGAATGATACTAAAATGATATGTTGTAAAGAAAACTTTGCATGCCTAACATACTGACGAAGGATGCCATGGCTTACCGAGATATTTGTCGGCGACCTCAAGGCAAGGGAAGTGCGTCCTCACTATTGGCAAATAAATGCATTTTATGGGCCCCAGGGGCGTCCGGCAGAGGGGGAGGGGAGGGGGGTGTAACACCCCCCCCCCCCCCCCCATTCACACAGGCAGTCGGCAAAATGATGCCCCAGTTGGCAAATGAAGGAAAAATGGAAAGTAAAAGAGGTTAACAAAAGGGAGTACAAAACAGTTTTAAAAGGACACGGCAACCTATTATATTCAACCCTTACCAATCCCGGATATTTCTGGCTCAAAATGGCCTGGGGGCCAACTCCAGCAATCTATGGTAGTTTAGAACCAAACATTTATGCCCCAGTCGGCAAATTGACGAACAAATGAACGGTTAATATGACCCCGGAGGTGGTAAAGGCTTAAAGGAGGGGAGGGAAGGTTTTGGAAGAAGAATTAGAGAAAATATAATTTGTACATTCAACCCTTACAAAATCTGAATATTTCTGGCTCAAAATGGCCTGGGTGGCTATCTCCAGCAATCATGTGGTTTAAAACTAAACTTTAATTTCTCCCAGTCGGCAAATTAAAAACGTGAAAGGGCTAAGAAAGAAGAAAAAAGAAAGAAAAAAGAAAGGAATAGGGTTCTGAAAGAAGAGAGAATGTAAAACTTTTACATTCAACTCTTCAGTATATCTCTGGTTCAAAATGGTCTGGGAGGCCATGTCCGGCAATCTGTGACAGTATAGAACGAAAATTCATGTGCCCCAGTCGGCAAATTGAAGGAACTCTCTTGAAATGATGGACGGAAATTACCGTCTAATAGAATGAAAATTCAGTTGACGAAGCATGAGATTTTTTTTTTTTTTTTTTGTATTCAAATCTTCTCGATTGAACGTCAGTCATCGAAGGGCGAAACGTTCAGTCACTGGACCTAGTGGAAAATCGACTGACGTCTAGTCCGTCTAGAGTGTGCTTCAACTGAAGTTTGGTCTACCGACTAATAAAAATGTTGGGACTGAAAATTTTAGCTGCCCATTTTAAAAGTGAAAATTGAAAGGCCCGGTAAGAGAGGGCGAAAATGTTTGGCAATCTATGGCAGTATAGAAATTCCACTTCAGTGCCATGCAGCTTGAAACACTTGGGAAGGGGCCTTTTCCCTGCCATCTGGGGCTTGCAAAACCAAATTTTCTAGGACGCTACGTGCCAACGAATGGTGGCGCTCCGCTTAAATAGTATACTACTCCCACCCTACTCAACTGATGTGTCACCCCCCCCCCCCCCCTCCCAGTGCCAACAAATAAAGAAGACTACCATAGATGCAGTCTAAAGCCATTGTTAGTACCAGCTTTGTAGATCCGAGGGTTAACTTGATCCAAATTTCTAAGCTCTGCCTCTGCGCCATCCAATGTTTGCACGCCCTCATTAATCAAACACCCAAAACGCCATCGTGGTGCCCCGGCTGCAGACAAACTGTTGGGGGACATTTTGTAGCGATTTTCCTCTATGTGTGAAGGCGAGGTTAGTCGGCAAACGAAGCATGGTAGTCGGCAAAAAAGGGGGTACACCCCCCCATCCCCCCCCCCCCCCCAAAAAAGGAATGGTCTCGCGACGCCCCTGATGTGGGCCTTCGCAATGTTGTTGCAAAATTTGATATACAAGAGCTGTTATACGTTCGCTAAACAGTGAAAAATGGTGGTTTTGGTGTTACAAGTTCATTGGCCTCTCTGCTCTCGGCCTGGCATAGGCAGTTTGAACTATGGAATGTTCCAATTTTGTTAATCTCCCCGACGATAAGCTCCCTCCTCATGGTAGTGTGGGATTAGGGGTATAGTCCTACGTTTGGAGAGTTTCTGTCCGTGAGGTATATTGTAAGACAACCATTGAATCACCATGCGATTGATGGCACATTTTTACCGTAAGCGTTCGTTGAACAGACATTTTCTTCGTCACCCCCCTCACCCTTGCAAGTGGACCCCCCTCCCCTGCGGCCCCGCCATTGGATGTTGGGACCAATCCGTTCTCTGGGCTGTTGTAGCTCCGTATCGTATGATTATCATGAAAATGCTCCCTTCTTTTCCGTTAAACCTACTTGGGTTAAGGCCACAGGTTCCTAGCAAAATTCCACATTATAACAGAAAATGAATGAAGACTAGAGTTTGAAGATTAGTCGATTAGTATTGTGTTAATACGGTGACACTGATAGTCCCGAATACCTGCTGCTTTATGTATAGTCACCCCTCCTGAATTTCTGCAGTGCGCCCTTATACGCACACGTACATTTTCGAGTGTTTGTTTTAACATCCGTCTTGTCCCAAATTGTGATCTGCTTCCAATATTGGGACCGAAGCCATCACATGCGCGTGATAGCGAAAACACCAACCCCCGCCCGATAGTCAGAATTGCCTTTGAATGGGGTGGACCGTAAGCTGTTAACCACACGTGGTATCGAGGATTGCCGTTTATAGCAGTTTTAATATTCTTCTCATCACGAAACACGCCCACATTTGGTGATTGGGGGCAAGAACGATTATTTCAGTCGTCGGGTGCCAATATTTTTCGCGGTGTAACAATAAGAACAATGCCCAGCTCCAAGAAGGGGGCTAAAACAATGAACGCCTTAACGCAAGACTAAGATACGGTCGGCTTCATGGGGAAATTAATGCTATAATAATAAACTTTTTTGCGGGTATGGGGGGGGGGGTGTTGGTTTCGGTCGCCTTTTGGTGTTAGGTTATCCCGTAAGTAGGTTTTATATCCCAGAAATGCTGTCAGGTCATGGTAACATTTCTCTGACTTTACACGTCCATTGCGTAGCTTTGGAAAACTAGCAGCTTTGGGAGACAGTTACCTGTCTGCGTATGAAAATAACATAACTTACAGATATACATCACTTGTGTAATTCTGGGGGGGGGCGTGTCTTAGGGAGGAAATTTATTACCACAGATTTTGCTAAGAGAATATCGTTTCGGACAGCCTGTGTCCTAAAAAAGTTTTGGCTAGAAACGCCAACATGACTCCTAGAACAAAAAATGGAGCCAACTGTTCCATGAGAACAGAACAATATGGTTGTGGAAGTCACTAGAACAGAAACTACTCTCTCCATGCGGTTATATATTCTAAATCGGTAGCGTAGAACTCGGCATGTTTAACGGAATGGTATATGTTCGGGGCCTGTGGAAGCGCTGGCCAACTGAGGTTATAATTGCATTGTCCTCCAATGTAGCCTCCAGCCCTCTACAAAACATACACCGGGCGCTGACTGGGATTTAACGAATCCGTTTATACAAGTTGTACCTTTTGCTCAGGGGGCATGGCAGTGCATATGAGGGAGCCGTTCCTGAAATAAGGGGGCCTATACTCTTTAAGTATATACCAAAGCCACCAACGGTCGAATACTACCACATACCTTCTGCAGGACTTCGTTTGACAAATCCCCAAGAATGGGATTCTGCCCTTACGTACTACGGGCGTTGAATGGATGCGAGCAACCCTGAATAAATTCCGCTAAAGATCGCCCATATTTTTGGCATCAATATTTACAGAAAAATTTTCAATAAGCTCTTGAACAATGCAACGAAAAATGAGAATTATCGAAGAAGATGCATTTGAAGCCCAAAAGAACCGAAGCAACTGTTTAGCTCTGTCGCATGGGGCTTATTGTGTCTTGTTTGGTATCGTCCACAGTTTTGAAGAAAACATGGATCCCTCCCAATGGGGAATTGAAAAATAATATCCAATGACGTATGCCAAAACTAGTTTGAAGGTTGTCTAAACATTTCCAAATCAGATGTATAGAGTAAGTTTCCAGCAGGCATGGTCGTTTCCCGTAATTTATGGTTTAAAAAGAGAGAAGTCGATCGCGCAACCAACGTTGAGTCGCACAGCTCACTATTCCCGCCCATAATTCGGTTCGACAGGGAGCGGAACGTAGTCGCAGAGGCGTTTGTTTAGGCAAATCACGATTGGTTAAGGGGGGGTCATCCTGCACATATGGTGAATGAGGCTGATACAAGGTGAACAAAACCGCAATACGCGGAGGAATTGGGGGACATACCCCCTCCCCCCCCCCCCCCCCCACACACACACACGCTATGCGATGCTCCCGTGGACTTATCATTTCATTTTCGTGATTTTTCTGGTTAAAGGCCCATATATCACCCCCCCCCCCCCCAAATCCCCCATAACCCCCCCCCCCCAACACGTTTCACATGGAATCTGTGCTCCATGCACTGAGCGCTTTGAGAGTATCATTTTCTGTTGAGGGGGACCAGTGAAGCTGGAAAGCAGCACGAATGTCCTATGTGAAGTAACGCCTTACAGGCGGTGACAGGGTGACCCATATCCAACTTTCGAAGAAACACAAAATTATTACGGACCAGCGCAACTGATTTTTTTTTGTCTCACTGAATGGAGTTCATGAAGAGCTTAGCGATCACTCGGTTGTGTGTGCGTATGTGGTGTAGGTGTTTGGTGCACACTTGCCTTGTTAGCAGGCTTTCGCCCGGGCTCGTAAGACCGTTTGGATGAATTTAGGTATGTCTACAGGCGGAGTTGTGTGATCCACATGAATGGAATTTGGCACGAAAGTCAAATGTGAATATTTAGCCTTTAATGTTATTTTGTATTGTATGGGCTAGTTCGACGAAAGACCAGGGCCCACCGTAGGACTATTTGTGGTGAGGGGAAGAAAAAAAAAAACATGATATATCATGTAAATGGAGTGTCAGCGTGAAATATGGTAATTAGGTCGTCTAACTTTCCATTACCGGTGTGATTTCGCAAGATTTACCCGTTATTTCCACGAATTTAGTGGATGTATGGTCACTTTTAGTCCCGGGTGTTTACTAATAGATTCGGGGGCCAGTGGAGGTCATTTCATTTTTTCTAATTCGTGTGATGTTGCGAAAGTCAGTTTGAAGGTTCGGATTTTCATGTTACTTGATGGGTATGGCCGTCCCACCTCGAATCCGATTCTGTTAAACAGGAGTCACCGGCTCACTGGAGGGGTATGCAATATGTCGATTTGCGTAGGTTTTGGGGGGTTGTTTTTTTTTGTGCAAATCTCTAATCAGTAACATTTGCACACGAGTTGGCAGACATGGTTAACATCAGTCCTTGATTGAATTTGTGGCTGTTCACTGTATGGTTGGCGAGCGCAAAACTTATCCATCTACACACGCTTTGAGATTCAGCTGTTAATATCTGCTAACTAGCTGTTAACTCTCTTCCGATCTCCGAGATCAGTTAGTTGGAAAACATATTAAAATATCTGATAATTACGAAAAAAGTCAGTGATCGCGGACTATGCGCGGCTTAATTATTTCCCACTTTCTGAGCATTTTGAAGTGCAGGTCAATGGCCTCAGAAATGGTCATCACCTAAAGTAACACAATTTCGTCCAGCATTTTTTCAATTCTACATGAGCCATACATGCACCCAACTCGGCCCGGCCGGCACCCAATGGACTGGATGTGTAAACTCCCAGTATCCGCATCTGTAGTTCCGGTAAGGGCAGAGGATTTGCGATGAGCCCCTGGCGGATTTTTAGGCGCCTACGGTCTTTTCCCTAAATACACAGTAGAAAAGAAAACAAAGAAACAGTGCTTTGATAGTTGACACCATTGTTAGTTGTTTGTGAAGCACATGCCATTTCACATTTGGACGGTTACGATTGAGTCGAAGGCAGCGACGCCGCGTCACCGGGAACATTTCCGTTTCACGTCGTCCCTATTTCGGGGTCTACCATACATGACTAGACGAGCGGAATCGCCGGAAAGAAGAAAAATCGCCGCAGGGCCTGCTCCGGAATATTCGCGATAGTTCTGTACAGTGCCAAGTTCGTAACTCTTCGACCTATGGCTCATCAGCGGAGTCACAGTTCTTGGAAAAAAAAAAACTCGCGCAGCGCCTGTCCTAATATGCCGAAATGGTTAGATGGTGGAATCGCTTGGATTTTTTTAAATACATTGGCCGTTTATTCGTTCATCGATGTCTCTTTCTAAATTTGCAAGCACGTTCCTTCAAGTGCGAGGCGGCGTTCTGTAATAAAAGGCGCTATTTTCCCAAAATTTGTTTGAGCCAAGTCACATTAACTCAAAATAGGGGCAAAGTCAAGTCATTCAGGCTAGTCGCTGTACGAACTCAATGGAAAGGAACTGGACCCACCTATTCTCGGTGAGCTCGCGCATGTGAAAAGTGTTTAATTTCTGCCGTTTAATAGCCATTTTAGATTTCAACCTAACAGCCGCCTTCCAATCTGCAACTATTTGATGACTACCTCAGTTGCCCGCCTGCATATATCGTTATATTTTTTTTTTCTTCAAATTATCGAATAATTTTTGCAGCTTCATAGTGACATAGCCCATATTATTTTGTGGGAATTCCACTAACATTGGCAACGTTTGCCATAGGATATAATGATATATCCACAAGATATAGTTTCTTTTATTCAAACTTTCATGAGTAAACTTAGTTAGCTAGAAGGCCGTGGCCCTTTGACAAATTACAATCATCACAGGAATCAAAGAACAGTGAGATAACGTATTGCTGAAAGTAAACAGATATGAAGGTTCAGCAAACACTGGAGACACAAATGCCCACCATAAAACGAAACGTGAGTTGACAGGAAACGAAAAAATTGAAGAATCAAGTAGATATTCGAAAAAAATACAGCTCATCGAAAATTCTGTTTATCAAGCAAAAAGCAAAGTTTTTCGAAAAACTCTGTTAATCACCCGAAAAACAGAGTTTTTCGATAAACTGAGTTTATCGAATAGCCACCGTGTCTTCGCTAGCTATAGGCATGCCGCGGAGCGGCCGCATGGGGACAGGCGGGCGAGTCAGCTTGGTTCCGTTCGTACGCTCGGTATAGTCGTTTCACGCGCATATTATGAGCCAAGTCACAGAGACAGCAAGAGGTACGTGCCGAATGGTACGGATGTGGCAAGTCTCTAATGATCAGGGGTGTTGGGTGATCAATGTATAGAACGCTTCGAGCAAGTCTTCGACCTGGAAAGTTCAAAAGCGCTATATAAGAAGAGGTCCAAAAGCCGCCAAGCAAGTCGCGTGGTCTAGAAACCCTGTTCACCGATCGAAAAGCAAAGTGTTTCAGTTCGGGAAACTGCATTCATTAGATATCGTGCGGACAAGGTTCTGGGACTCTGCCCTGTCGTGACCTTGAACTGACACTAAAAACAACAGGGTTCATCCTCACCACATGAGCAACCTACGTGCCTATATCATTTCAATACATGTTGCGTTCTTTAGATATCGTGCTGACAAGGGGTGTCACACACACACACGCGCGCGCGCGCACGTACACTCACACACCACACACACACACACACACACACACACACACACACACACACACACACATACGCAAAAACATGACTGCACAGATTTATTTGTCCTTCGGCAAGGAATCAAACAGAGTGGAGACCACCACTTCCCCGTACTCCCCTTCATCGTGGCATCGATCAAGTTTAGTTAGCTCCACCCCCACCTCACTCAAGAATATATATACCCTCTTACGTTACTGATTACACAACGTAGTTAGGTCCGACCTATCATTGACGTTTCTCTTCCATCAGAACTGCAGTCTACCTAAACTGCTTAAGGAAAACTGCACAATTTATTATGAGCAACCCTAATATGAGAGCTGAAAAAACAAATGCGCCAGACTGATAAACCAGACATTTATAGGACTTTTCGTTACGGAGTTGAACCTGTTAAATGTCTCAGAAGTTTGTGCATGTGTATTGCGCAAGATCGGAAAGCATCCAACTGCCGGTTTGAACATCTTTAAATTAGGCCTAGACCACTGAAAGACTGGGTTGGATTAGCGCTTTTTAAAGGAAAACAGAGTTTCCATAATCCTACCGACCCGACATAACAGCATGGAATCATGTTCCCGCGGCCTCGCCGAAATATTCAGGCAGGGTTGACCCACTTGTTTGGTATGATAAGGTGGACTTACAACACGTGGGGGTAGTTAACTCATTCATAGAAAGATAAACAGATAAATAATGCTTCATCCGTGTGGGCAAATATATTACGCCTCTCAATAACTTCTCAATGTAGCATAGAGGCATGCCCCCACACTCCCACATATTACCCAACCTTCGCGTGAATGAATATACGCTAAGTGTAAGTAGAATCGTGTTGTGGTGCAGTTTGTTGTGGTGCATTTAGATAAATATCCTCTCCGCATCCGTTGCTCAGCATTATTGCGATACGCTGAGGTATAGCGTCACTTCGGAATACATACGGGTACTTCGATCACTTTGAAAACAGTGTCTAACAATGCATTACAAACAGTTTAGCGAGTACACAGAGTGGTCACTGCTGCAGGGTCAGATTCAACTAGAACACAGGGCCTGACATATAGGTATCAGCAAATTCACAAAACACAGTGTTTCTTTCTAAAGGTATTTCTAAAGTATTTGATGAATTTGAGGAGACGTATAAAAAATCTTGCTAATAATAGGCCTTTTTGCCAATTCCATGGTAAACCAAAGATTTGAATTGCCAAATCGTTTCAATTTAGCGATAAATGGAAGGCACAAAACATGCTATATGTATAGGAGACAGGGCGTACCAACGGGGGGTCAGAATCCCCCCCCCCACCCCCATGACAAGTGATTCAATACTATTTTTTACACAAAAACTGATTTTTTGCAGTCCAGTTGAGGTCTTGCAGCTGTTATCTAGCAAATATTGCAGCAGCATTTGTCTAGGGGCCCACAAGTTATACTTACAATAGGGAGGTCGGACGGTGGCACCCCACAATTATGAGGGCCCGCATTTCCCGTGGGTTCCGACCTCCGACCTCAACCCCCACCCCACCCCCCTCTTCCCTCTCCCCCAAGAAAAATCTCTCGGTACGCGCCTGATAGGCGTGCAAATATAAACGATATAACAGAATTGCCGATGAGATATCGCAACTCCGGGATCTTCCCGCTCGTTGTTATACTAATTACAGAAAGGGAAGAGGGCCACAACATTACCCCAACTCCTCCCCACTCCTCCCCCTGGCTACAGATGCGGGAAGGAATGCAGGCCCCATGGCCGGAGCCTCGAAATGGGAAGTCCCTGCTGCTCGTTATATTCATCTTATACCCTGCTCGAATGTAGGTCATATCCAGACAACGATTGGGGAGTCATGCTGAAGTTGCGTGACCATTTTACTGGAACCCTGGAATTTACTGGAGAATAATGTTTTATCAGGCCGACTTCAGATGAGAAAGAATACAATCATGAAGATCTATCTATCGATTGTCGATTGTCCATTTCTCTAAGAACGAGTGACACGCAGATACCTGGGACCGCCCTCCGGGACAAAGTGTGCTATTCTTTCCGCTTGCAGAGTTATAGACACATTGACTTGGTCGATCCCCGAAAACATTATAACAGAATTGGCAGCCTCTGTTCCATTAATCGATATTATAGGCGCCAATTCACTATAGAAATTAATTTATTCTATGCATTTGACGCAGAAAAAAAGGGGTTAACTCAAGGCCGAAGTACTTTGCTTCTATGTTGATGGTTCTAGATGTGGTGATCTGTGTGTGAATAATAGAGAGAATAATCTTCAACTATTCAAATCTAGCTACCATGCAGCCATGTATACTAGTGTCAATATGTGATGTGAAGGCATCCCTCCTTAATTGTAAGGGAATTGTAATGGTAGTAAAGCTGATCATATTTAGGAAATTATAAGTTAGGACACGACAACTAGCTAAAATCTGCGGAAAGATATAATTGACGCAAATTCGCCATTTGCTACCCCCAAATTATCTCTGTATTCACCAAAAGCATAATACGGTTCTTGTAGCCACACGGAAAATCTCATACACTGAAATTCAACCTGAAGGACTAGCCATTCTGAATTTAGGCCTATTCGTGTTTACAATGTTTCCAGACTTTGACCACTGTCAACCTTCACTCTGCTCAAAAATCGTATTTATGGGGACCCAATACGACCAAGTATGAGTTAAAAACATCCACCTTGGTCTGGCCTAGGTATCGTGGTTTTACAAGCGGAAAATTACAAATAGATAATTTTCCTCGGTTTCCCATTTTTACAACAACAAAGAACGTCGAGTTATCATGTTTACGAGCCAACATTTGCTAAAATATTATTTATCATCTCACAATGAGCGGAAGAATAATAAAGCGGTATCAGTGTCGTTCTGCTAGCAACAGTGGCCCGGGTTCGATTCAGCCGACCAGCTCGGCGTTTTTACGAGTGGCTTACTTGCAGTTAGACGGGCGTGTTCCTGGTCTTAGGTTCCTGGTCCTGCTGTTGACAGTGGGATTGGTATTTTCGGGAGGTTGTTTCGGGGGCACTTGCAATAGGTCTCGCGTGCGGCTGTGAGCAGTCCGCGTCGAACATCTTCCGCTCCTCCAGGTTCTGAGAAGGGGGTCAGGTCCTGGAGTTAACTGATCGTCCGTCGGATGGGGACGTAAACTAACTTCGGTCCCGGAGGCGGGATTGGTGCACTCCTCTCCTGCCTCGATATCAGCTGAGCACTAGTCGAGAAAGAAGGCGAGTTGTCGCCGGTGCTCATCCACATCAAAAATTCGGTTAGGGTTCCTTGATGATTCAAATTGGCTTCCTGAACCCGTAGCAATCAAATCCAAATCAAATAAAAAAATAGGCCTCGGTTTAAATTTTAAATAAAAACATAACAGCAGATTTAGTTCTTGACTTCGCATAAGAAACTGGCACCAAAATTCCAATTGACGTGGCAACACAAATTGGGAGGATGTATCGGGGGGGTTCTTACAAGTTTTTCGGATCCTTGCCGCCTCGTGTGACTCTTGATCTGACCTCAAACCAACGGAGGTAGTTCACTTAGTATGGGGGAGAAATTACCAAATCTGAGCATCATTCACATAGGCCTGACCAAGGTATCGGGTTTACAAACTAAAATTTTCTCTGATTATCGATTCAACCATTTTTTACCCAAATGACACACGTACACTGTCATGACTGCATAGATACCTTCGATTTCGTCGAGAAATTGAACTTATATTTTTAAAATATGCTTGCGTGGTATTCCATACGATTTAGGTTTCTCAATAATTTCCTAATTACACAAGAATGAGAGTAACTCGCCTAAGTGGCTATTACACCCCATCCATTTTTATTTAACCGGAATCCGACCCAGTTCATGATTGAGTGGACATAATTGCTTTGTTTTATAGTCTCTTTGTTAAGACGTTATTGTTCTTATTACGACGCGTCATCATACAAAATCTAATAGTGGGACCCGCTTGTACTCTTTTCATGGAACGGCCTCGTCCATTATTATTATTAAACTTTGTTATTATTATTATTAACCTTTGTTTCGAGGTTAACTCATTTAGCAGGGGCTAATCTTCATGAGGCTCTCTAGAACATATATACAATAATTAAATAACGGTACAGTCCGGAAAAGTTACTAGAATAACAGCTTCAAATATTAATATAAAAATAAGAGATTATCTAGCAGTAATGAAAATATTCAGTATAAATATAAAATACCCGGATCCATTAACGACTGAAGTGCAATTTGAATGTATTAATAGCCGGGTGATGCAAGACGATAATGCCACCTTGACATGAAGAGGCTGAGAGTTGTCTGCGTTAGACAAATATTGTATTGTTCTTCGTGCTCGAATATCAGATTAGAATTACTTCATATGTACAGCTTCAGTGGGTACAAACACCGTTTTGGTAACGTACCTGATGACGTACTCGTTGAAGCTCTATTGTCATTATGATATTCCGCTGTGTTAACCTCCTCAACCCCTAACCCTGAAATTCCGTAACCGTACCGGTTAGTTCATATACGGTATACCGCACCGTACTGATTTACTAACGCAATCAATTTTATACAATACGAGAAGTCATCGAAAAAACAAAACAAAAAACAAAAAAACGTTGGGATGCCTCCTAATCGTTTTTCGGAGGTTCACTCTCTCCTACAAAAGTACCACCAAACTATACCCCCCTTACAACAGCAATCCTCATGCACAAACTAATAGTATTTCAATGTCGAATCGACTTGTAAATTTCAATTCAAAACTGATTATATCCAATCTTATGATGAGCCATGGGTCTAACATGAGATTTGTCTATCGATCGGTCAATTTGGTTTTAACCAACTTTTGAGGTTGCTGAATACTTGCCCGACCTTTCAATATTTGCCCAAAGCCTATTTACCAAGTGTAGGTTTTCACGCGCAAACTCTGGGGAACGATCCTAACTCCGGATGAAAAAAATATTGACTGGCTCAAAACGGACTGAACCAAATTCCATTTTACTCGCAAGATTACAAGGCTGGTCATTCTCAGATAATCATCCCGATCGATACTGATCAGTTGATGGAGTGACTGTGATTAATCCAACGTTTCCCCCTCTTAACCCCCCGTCGGGGGAGAGTTAAAATAATTTCCCGGATTGTTAAGAGATATCAGAGACAATTCTCTAATTGCCGTTCCGAACGATCTGACCCCGATCTATCGAAACCCATGCCGGTTATATATTGGATTTAGCTTAGGCATGTTCGGGAGGGGAGAAAAAACCACAGATGTTATAACATCCTCATTGGCTAAATTGCTCTCCAAATTTTTATTACTCACACAAACTGAGAGGGGTCAGAGGTCACATGAATGACGAGGTTTCCAATTCTGTTGACATACTCACATTCTTTTATGGAATCATCAGTTGAATACGTTTTCATGTTTTGGAGTGCCTGAGTGACTTCTCCCTAACCGGCTGTAGATTTCATGTACCCGACCCTTTTTTTTGCGCTTGTGGCTATAGGCGACGAGTTTTCCCTCTCATATCGGGGAATATACTGTGTGTTTATAAATTAAACCCATCTGAACACAATTTCACCATCACTTACGAAAGGCGCATAGTGGTAAGCACGGTGTACAATTCCCAAACGGTTGTGATCAATAAGCTAGACGACGTCGACTCTACGAGTTTACGTATTTACACAGGTGTTTAATTGCTACACTAACACTACGGTGTGTCTCTTTTACTCGAGGGTCGTTTTGTTCACTAACATTAATCACATTCAAAGCACATTAATTGGAGTTTTATTTATTCTATTTGAACCTTCAAGGGTAAACTCAGCTAGCTAGAAAGCTAATCTTACCTGAGGCTCTTTGACGAATAAATTACAAAAACACAAAAAAAGAACAATAAGACGTATACAGAAACTCCATAAAGTCCGCAAACACTGGAGTCATAAATGCCCACAATAAAAAAAAACTTTCAATATATATATATATATATATATAATATATATATATATAGATATATATATATATATATATTATATATATATATATATATCTATATATATATATATAGATATATATATATATAATATATATATATATATATATATATATATATATAATATATATATATATATATATATATCTATATATATATATATAGATATATATATATATATATATATAATATAATTAGATTGGTGAGTTGAAATACGAAGGACAAATTCAGAACATAAAAATATTACAAACAATAACATTGTAAAATTGCTTGATAAGACGTTTCAGAGATGTTACGGATTTGGCATCTCTACATTCAATGGGCAGTTCAATCCAATTTTTGGCAGCAACATAAGAGAAGTTATGCATATATGGTATTGAGTGCTTCCTCCTTCAAGAAATTAATCATTACTGTTGTGGACTGAGAGAACGGAGTATATATCATGTTCTTCTACGTCATCTCACTCTTGAGGGTATAGGAGGCGAGCATCCACCCCAAGTGGCGCTGCACCCTACAATTTCTGTAGAATGCGACGAGTAGTAACTGGCACCTCTGCTGCCAGTAATTCATGTAAATTTTACCGTGCATGAACTACTATTAATTTCACAGTAAAATTACAGTAATATCATTCTACTGTAAATTCACAGTAGTTGATTGTAAATTTACAGTGAATAACTTGCAGCAGTTGCCAGTAATTTACTGTGAATTTTACAATAATTTTTCTACAGTGCATCCATGATCAAGTGTTGGTAATAGAGAATAGTTCCGAGAAAATACCCACCTCTCTAACCCACCTCTCTTCACTCTTAAAGATGTTATGTAAAATGAGAAATTACAAAACATTGTGTAAAGGTGTAGAAAATCATTAAAATTGTGCAGCTTATACATATTGATTGTGTAATTTCTTACACACACGGGCTAGGGTGTGCTAGTTACACAACATTGTTAGGGTGTTAAGTGCAGATAATGGCGGGTGGGGTGGGGGAGGGGTTATACCTCTCACGCTTCGAACACACACACTAACGACACTGGCCGTATCTCTGGCATGTGTTCCGTTAAACTATTTCTTTCATTCGTGGAAAGAAGATCAGACACGTTTCGCTAAGTGCCCATTACATGTTGTATTATGCTGCTATACTTCTGCAACCGGTGCGTTGGTTGCTATGTGCTAGCACGACTACCGGTGTCTCAGACGTCAAGAATGTCGGGCGATGTCCATAATTTGACTCGTAGTTAATTCGCGAAAATCTAGTCAATTGGTAGCCACTCTACATCGTAGCGGGTTACTGGCGGACCCCCTACCCGGGAGCTACGGCCAGGGCCAACCGATTCCATCCCGGGATTCGCCAGCGAGCGGAGGTAGGGGTTTTAACGTACTCACTGGCGTCCCCTCGGCGTTCCCCGCACAGAATTTGTAGGGTTCCTGTAAATTAACCTCGCGCCACGGGGCTCCGACTCCCATAGTTCATGGTCTCTCCTTATGTTATGGGTTCCCGCTCGGGAAACACTCGCTATCACGGAACATATTTTGAATCCCCTCTGATGTTAGCGAATAGGAACGAACAGGGGAGAAGGACGAGGGAAAGAAAATCGCCATACCAAAACACACCACCGCTGGGTACTGGAGATGATATACCCATACCGACAGCGTGCCTGCGGAAGTATATAACTCTGGTACTGAAGGTATCAATCATATCCTGGAACAAGGGGGACCACACGTAGTGTCGCACCTTTGTGCTAATATGCTCTTCTGCGTCATCGTCTAATATTTATTGTTTGGGTAGATCATTTCTGCCTCAATGTAATATATAGGCCCAAATTCCCTATAGCTTTTGCCGATACTAAACTCGCTCGGAGGGCGAGTATCATACTTCAGCAGATGCTAGTCGCAATATCTGAATATGCGAATATGAAGCCTAGTATGGGGGCTCGGCTCAACGGGAGTGCATACATCCATTTGCAACCCTAGATTTTATTCCAGTACGAATAAGGTCTAAGGGCGACCGGGCGCAGGATATGCTTGGAATCCAAGGTCCCCGGACGAGGGGGGTGTGGGGATAGCTATATACCCACCTTAATAAAAATTTAAGAATAACGTCTAAAAAAATTACAAGACCATTAACACGACTCAAATTAAGTGGAATCATTTGATTTTCTCTTGTCCTTATTAGTCCAGAACGAAAATCATGCCTGCATGACGGTTGTGATAGAATGGGTACCGCTTAGCTTCATTGCCTGACATGATAGGTTACACCCGTGAGGGGGGGGGGGGGGGTTACTGCTTTACAACTTGAGGGTAACATGGTTTCATTGATTCGCACGGTTAGCATTTTTACCGTAATATTTGCTTCATTATAACCCAGATTCAACAAAACAATGCATAAAAAATAAAAAATAAACTCATAAATTTTCATTTGAAATTTCGTCCGGTATAGTGAATGGAAGTTTCACAACCATATATATGTTAAAGTTTGATATCTTAGTCATCCTCACTTCATGAAAAAACTACTAATAATGAAAATTGTCTCATTGAGCATCATTCGATGCGGCTTTCCTTTTCCGGTAGCTGACTAGCTGTCAGTGACCAGGTACCGCGTAAAGGGAGAATGACATTGGTTGTCATATGGCTAGGTCCTTGAGAGTCGAGAAGCGCGGCAGTGACACCTGTGCCTCCTCAGAAGTTAAAAAAAAGTAAGGAAAAGTTGAAATAAGTTATGGCTGGGTCGTAAGTAGCGAAACTGAATAACAAAATCAGCAATTGAAGTTGACGCGTGTCTTATTATTTGGACCTGACGATTTTGTTGAGAAGTTGATTAATCTGTGCAATGAAGGGTCAATTTGGCCAACGAAAACAGGTTTAGACCGTTACAGCTGCTAAAAAATAATTTGCCGATTATCGTAATTAGGCTAAGAGCTTAGGCTACAAATTTAGTGTTGCTTTAGGTAATGGTCAAGCACGTGAATCAATGTTTAAGTGACAATATTGTTCGTATGTCGTTGGGTTAAGGACACCACACGGTCGACCAAAGAGAACGCTGCTGCAAAGAAGTGGGGTCCACTATAGCACGCCCTCACTGTCATCGTTGCTTTGGATAAGGTTGGGAAGTCTGATGGACTTTCAGGCATGCTTGTTATGATCGTGGTTTCGTTGGCCCCACTCCTACTACCAGCTGCTGGAGGTGAGCAGTTATTCAGCCGATTGGATAATAGGAGATTGGAAGATGCTACCCTAAACACTACTTTTGCATCATTTTGGAACCCATTTATCCTCTAAACACCATACATATTTAGCGAAAAACAGTCGTGTTTGAACATGAACGTTCAGCTAATGAACAAAGTATCACAATTTTTTAGGATTAAAATACTGATATACTGTGGAATGAATGTTTTTGGAGTGAATGTTTTCAGAACCTGGCAAAACCCTCTCGCAACTTACATGATTAGTCATGTCGGTTCATCAATTATATATTGGTTGAACTTTCACACGCCTCCATTTCTAAACTTCAAAAACATTCGGATCATTTTGATCCAGACTTGGGTCAGAAGGTAATCAAAACCAAATTTCTGGGTCAACCTTTCACCCGAATAATGTCAAATTTACTCCATTTGTTCCGCTCGAGTTTTCAATCTTATCGCGGGGTTAAACTGGAGTTATCCTCGGTTTTTGTTGCAGTTGTCTCCCCACTCCTGTCTGGAAAAATGCTTTAGAATAACAGCAGTAATTCGCTGTAAATTGTACAGTGAACTACAGTAAAAATTACTGTAAAAAAAAACAAAAAAAAAACGGCACAACACATTTTACAGAAGTTTACTGTGGAATTTACAGTGAATTTACCGTGAATTCTACAGCATAACAGTTTACTGGACTGGTAATTCCATTTACATTAAATTACCGACAACTCTGCTGCAATTCTACAGTGAATTGTTTACAGGGTTTAGTATAACTGTGGAGGGTGTGTTTGTAAAACTTCGGGAACTTGAAAATCGGAACCTAATGACATGATAGCTCAATACAATGACAATTTCTATACAGCAACCGTGTGTGACATACAGGAAATGTCAGTTTGTTGCGATTCTGGGATATACTGGGGATATGTTCTTCATTTTTCCGCGGTGTTTGGATAGTTGACTGTTGGTTTAGAGGCACCCCCCCCCCCCTCCTCCCTTGCGGTTCTGCCAAGCCGTTCCACTGTTACATCGATAGCCAGTTGAAGGTACTCTGAATGCTCTCTGCCAGTAAGCCATGTAACCATGGTAACACCCCCGTAACGAGTCGGAAGGGTAAACCACTCGCCGGACCGTCGTCTGAAATCTGAATGGAATATGAAGCTCACCAAATAACTGACAGGCAATGAACTGTTGGAAAACGGAATCATGTAGCTGTTTTGTGGTAATAAGAAAACACCCAAATTATAATCTGGGTCACGTCAATCAACAACTCAGGTGAAATAGTTACCCAGTTAACGCGGGTTCGCACTCTTGGTGTGAAGATGGACTCTCGTCAACGGGTTTACCTGAAAGGTCTCACACCCGCGAGGTCTCACGATTTCATTCACATCCGAGCGATGTCCCTCGGGAAATTCATCAGTACATGTACGGATGCATTCAACGATTTTGCTGTGTCATTTTGTTTCTCAGAAGAAGAAGGAAAGAAGACAGTAGGCTTTAACTACTGAACTACGGACTACTACTACTCCTACTACTACTACTACTACTACTATACTACTACTACTACTACTACTACTACTACTACTGCGATTTTGAATGATGGAGTGAGAGGTCAAGAAGTAGAGAAATGAACTAAATAAAATAAATAAATAAATAAATAATAAAAAATAAATAAATAAATAAATAAATAAATAAATAAATAATAAATGAAACATTAAAAAAACCCCGACAACCTGGTATAAGTGAATTGAAGAGAATTTAGGATAGCAAAAGAAAAGATATTTACAAGATCAAAAGAGGCAACGAAAGTTTCTTCAGCAAAAATTAAATGCCAATGAAAGAAAGATGGGCGGTAGAAGTCCAAAGTAATACTTTAGCAGGTAGTTCCTCTTCAATATGTCTGTTCGTGGTTGTAAGTGCGCATGCCACGAACAGTTCGAGGGAATAGACGAGATTCCCCATCTAGCAATATCGTCACGGCTCAAAACGCACACTGCGTGATCGTAGGAACTTCGGGTTGGGACTGACGCATTCAGTTTCTCTCAGCAGTAGTTATAATTCATCCTGCAGTTGTCATTTAATAGTTACTGTTTCGTCTGTATGGCTGTTGACAGTTGTGATCCGATGTGCAGGAGGCTAGGTTGTAGTCGGTCTTCTATATTGACTGTGGCAGCTTATGTACAACAATGTTTGAGCACGGCGATTCTGGGCTATGAGAGATAATTAGCAGCACCATGACGTCAGTCGCAAGTCCCACAATCCGTACAAAACGAGTTGGATTTTGGCACGACGTTTTTAGGGGGGGAATGTAGGAAATCGCCAGCTGCCCTAAGCGCCTTACTGGAAAATCAAACAGTATGGTCTTCTGGTCAGTGTGTATTTTTTGTAAACTACTTGGTTAAAAAAACAACTATTTTTGGTGTGGAAGGGTTAAAAGGGACTTACAGAAACAGCCTGTGAATTTTTAGAAATCATTCCGAGACGTGTACTTTAACTACTTGAAGGTCACGATTGGCATCAATGAACCAACTCCTGGGGCGTCCTCAGAGAGGTCATCGTCAAATTAGTATAAATTTTCTCATTCGAATAACACGATTTGTCAGGGCCGACACCGATCATTTGACTACACTGATTGTATAATCGAATTGGCTGGGAGGAGTAAATCTTCACCCCCTCAGACGGGACCGAAATTTTAAATATGGACGCCGCTGAGAAAGTCAGCATCATGATTATCATTTGCCAGAGAAATTTGCAATCTGTAGCGGAACGTCATGGATAGGCCTACCAAACTTTTAGGAACAGATAAATCCGAGTATCTTGGTTCGCGTACGGTATGCGGGGTAGGTGAACTCAGGTAAACTTACTGAAGGATCCGCACAAACCATTGTTTGAAAGCAAACCGCATTGGCGACGCCGAGGAGGCAGTCGCAGTCGTAAGCGGTTTGGCGCTCGACCCCCCCCCCCTCTTAGCTTGAAAAAGTGCTTATATACAAGCTTTTTTCAGGCTCAAAGCACTTCACAGAAACTATTTACCATGATCATTAGTGACTTGTCCAACAGTATTAGATAGCGTGCATTTCTGGCTTGTTCGCTCCGACGCATAAGTATCAGTACGTCACTTCATTGTGTCCCCCGGACTGCCGGAGGACTTCCCAATAGGCAGCCCATGTATAGCGATCACTACTATTCACAAGTCACCTACAATTTTGGGATCCCCCTCTTTTTTTTTTTTGTTTGTTCAAATTCCCGGTATTTGTTTAATTAGGCCTTATGTGACACGTCACGACGGTGCTACACAGTGATTACCAATCGATGACAACTAGGTGGTCTAGAACAGACACGTACGACAACAATCTCAATATTGAATGAAAACCTAAGAATCGTCCAGGCATTGCAAGTGAAAACTGAAGATGATAAGTGACCCAATATCCGCATGTGGACAGACTGAAGCCATGTGGTTACTATAGCAATGAATGCGATGGATGCCGTCGGAACCTAATTGGCTGCGGATTCACACACGGAATATCCTAGAAACAGTCAACACACTTTACACGCTCTTGTACCATACGAACGGTGGACGCCTAGCCGGAACTACATTGGAATTCTTCATCTATAGGCTAGTACACCCCGAAACAATCACAGATAAACTGAAACTGCCACCAATGAGTACTTCCGAAAGTGGTAATACAACTTATTAGGGGAAATTAACAAATGCCGTATTGTACTAGTGATTCCCGTAATATCGTTTCATCGTGGCACGACAGCTTATTAAAGGGCACGAGTGAACACGATTATTTAAAGAAAAAGCTAATGGATAATCAATCGTCTGACACATTTATACCTAGGAATATCAATGACTGTTATCATACTAACTATCAACATCATGAATATTACACTCGTTTCGACATGCTCTGAGTAAAACATATTATAGAACGACCGTGGTCAATCCCATCACATCCGTTAACTATGTGTCCATTTTTCAACTCGTTAAATAGTGAATAAAAGACAAATGAATATTCGAGTGAGGAAATTAAACGTCTTATCCGAACATATTATATTGCCTATTAGACGAATTCTGGTTCCTCTGGTTTGGTTCATATATACTTCTTCGAAATTCATACACTGGACTGGTAAAGGAAATCTTGCTCTATCAGATGTTTGTGGTTTTATTTGCAAAGTAGAAACACACTTGAACTTAAATTCAGCCTTTATTTCATGGTCCTCCTTTTCAGCACAAAGCTACCCATGCTTAGGAAGCTATGTAGCGACTGTCTGAAAACTGCATTAAAAAAAAAACTGTTGAAACCATAGTATTAGGTCAAAAAATATAGTAATTTCGGGAATAAGTGCCCCTGTGGCGGAACAATATATTTGTTACTGACGGCCGGCTTGTTCTGGAAAATGCGCGAACGGTCACCATTTCTACAAAATATAAAGTTTTAGTGTTTCATTTTGACTGACGGTATCTTATGATGAGGTGCGTACCGATGGCAGTCGATTCCAATAACATGTTGCTTGTTTGCTCGATCGCAATATGAAAACTGTATGGAGTCGTATACTGAAACACATTGGCGAAGCCCGAGTGGGAGGCAGTCACAGTCGAGCGGTTCGTCAGTCCCTTAACGCCCTTCCTCACACACACCACACTTTTCCCACAGTTATTTTGGAACTCAATACCACCCCCTCCCTCTCCCCAACACCATACTTTTCTTAAACAAATTCCGCTGTGGTAATCGATAGCAGCTAACTGCAATAACATGCATGCGACGATGGAAGAGTATACCGAGAATATTTCTTTCATACGAATCTCTGCCACACTAATTATTTTAAATTCTGAACCGTATTACCCGTTCCAGATTTGACTGTGCCTGCCGGACTCTTATTCACCGCACGAGGACAATTTCTCTCCCTGCGGAAATATCGTAAGAGTAGCTGTTTGGAGCGTCGCTGGAATTCAGCGGTCAGGACAGTTGCCGTGAAAAATTCAAGGAAAATATCTGCCAAATGCAACAAAGCCTCGAATAATCTTACGTCTTATTCAAATTTGGGAGAAGAAATACCCAAAGCCGTGTCTGTTCGAATGATCATGTATATACGAGAACGTTAGAGCGATGGTCACCTCAGTTTAATATGCCGCCGCCTCTGACAAATAGCAAACTGGTTGACCATCTCGGCGGCTACATCTTGTAATTGTGTCAGTTGTTTCCGTGCCCACGGAGATCGTGGGTGTTACGCCGAGAACGTCTCCGGCCTGTTCTGGTGCGAGTGATGTCATTTGATAATCCATGTCATCGAATCGTTAGGCATGGTGAGTGGATTGAGGGGAGACGTGGTAAAATTATGGGGGGGGGGGGGACCTGACCCCTTTTACTCCCCCCCCCCTCCGAAAGAGACTGTGTGAAAAAAAATCGAAAAGTCGATGGGCGACTTTTCAACTAATCGGGAGATGCGTCCCTAAACTCTAGTATCGCGCCTATAGGGACCAGACGTCATGTTTTGTTGTTTAAAAACGTGTTCATTCTAAAATAAGGACAATAACCGAACGGTGGACTGTCGATTGTTCCCGTGGCCTGCGTCGTACACATTACTCTAAAAACCGCCTGGTCAAATTGGCCAGAAACAGAGAAACAATCGAACAATAGGGACCTTTCCGCACCTATATACAGATATACCAGACAAAGAATAAAACTTAGACCAAATTCGATTTCAATATTCATCTTCCGTTCGAAGATCGACCGATCTGTGAAAACAACGTGAGTCTTTCCCTGATAGGGGCCCATTTGATCCGATTCCGCTGTTACTTTGACCGGGGAAGCTATTGGAGAATGAGGATTCCACGTTCAGTATATAAAAGCAGACGAAACATGAAAACTTTAACCATTGTGGCTAACAGGCGCGAACCGAGAGATCTGCCTTGGAGGGGGGGGGGGGGGGGGGAGGGGGAGAGGGGGGGGGGGGGGAGGGGGTTGAGGTCGGAACCCACAGGGAAGTGCGCCCTCATAAATGGGCACCCTCCCTATGGCAAATAAGTAAGATTTATGAGTCCCTAGACACATGCGCTGCAATATTTGCTCAATAAAAGCTGCAAAACCTTACTGAATGCAAAACAATCAGTTTGGTGTTAAAAATTTATGAATCACTTGGGTCATGGGCGTTCTAACCCTCCTCCTGTGGGTACGCCACTGGTGGCTAACCAACATGGGCTATCGTATATAAGGTGAATAGTCCAGACCAGATAAGAGAAGCAGACGGAGGAACACAATATGACAAATCGCAGATATAGGTAGAAAAGCCCCGACTCCCACAAGAGACGAAAGGACATTCCGTGGGTGGCCGGTCTTCGAACGAATGTAAGGTCTCCACTTTACTTTTGCTCCCCAAAACAAGATCCGAGGATGAGAGGGGGAATCCCACAGACAAGAAAGGACGAGATCGCAAATGTGGAGTTGTCTTCGAAAGTCCTTGTCAGTTTGTGTTAACTGCACCACGATCACAATGGACGGAGGGTCAGGAAGAAAGTGGCCACGAGAATGGTCCAGCACCAGGTAGGGAGTAATTGGGATGCAGTAGACGAGGTATCAGTGCCAGCGCATCCCGGTCCATGTCAACAGGAAACAATACACGAGTCCGCTATCACAGTCCACATGGTTGACACCAGCACCTACCTAAATGGGAGGAAGTTAAAGTTATGGCTAGGGGATCTCAGGTTACTAAGAGCCAAAACCAAGAGTCCATATGGATACACAGGAAGAAGACCAAGAACAAGAGGGAGGTGGCTACAAGCTATCACATATGTACGATAGTCTCCTCCTCTTGGACTCATAAGAGAGGGCCAGGGTTTCTATTACCTGCTTACGATAAACTAGAGGGATTTCTCCAGTGGCGTCACAAGGATATTTTTAGGGGGGTCGATAGATTTGATATATGCGCACCAGAGGTGAACAACCACCTGGTTCTCGATATCGTCCTTATGTAATGTATAGCGTACCCAACTCCTGTGTGGGCCTATATTCCCATTATAATTCACTTCCTTCCATATTGCATTGATTTTGTATTCTACTCTTTTTTTATCAAGTGAAAATTCCTGCGTACCTTCATCTGGCGCCCTGGGTTGTTTAGAGGGGCTGGCTGACCCTCAATGAAAACCCCCCCCTTGTGCGCGCACCCCCCAATGGCTCTCTCCACACCACCGTAAGCCAGTCAAGCATATCACAAAAGACCTACTTTGAGCTTACTGCTAATTCATCAGTGGACCAAGTGCCCCAGAGTGGAGGCAAGACAACTGTCAACACCAAAAACAAAGTGGTAAGGACCTATAATCATGAACTTCCAAATAATAAAAATGTGTTTTGACAAGAGCTGTTTCCACGGCATTAGGAATATCGAAAATCAAGAGACACTCCAAGGCAATCAGTAATATAAAGTATCTATATTGTATTCCACTCTTGGCTCATCTATTTTAGGGTTAGTGTATGTGTATTCTGTAATTCAATATTTCACCTATTTCAGTCAACTCATATCTCAGGGGAACCTGGAAACAGTAGTTCAGATCCTCTCCTTGCTTGCTGTATAATTATTCGAACCTGAATTCAACTTGATTCATGGGTTGATAACATTAACACCGGGAAAGGCGCCAAAGAGTGCTAGTCATGGATTGATGAAACCTTTCCTCAGCCATGAGGGTTCGAAGTAGCTCGAAAAATATCCCTGCATGAATCATGATGTTGCACTTGACCAGACGGGAAAAGCCAGCACACACTCAGGAATTCAATAAATTAGAAAATGAAACAACGAATGAACTCAGAGCGATTGGGGCTAATCTAAGTCCAAACGGTCGAATCAACTCCCAATTCATCATTCCGGATCAGGCGTGTAGCCACTCCGAATTAGGGGTCAGAACGGACTTGTTAGGGTAATATTTTATATTAACTTCGTTGTAAATTTCCGCCCCAATGCAGATCGTTAGTGCTGTGGTGCAATAATTATACGGGAAAATACATTTCGTAATGCCTGTAAAAACATAATTAACACAATTATAAATGAATGTCTGTGTGTTTGCCTTCTACTGATTTTCTGCCTTCCCTATGGTATTAATGCAATATAATACGATATTCTTAGCCAGGGGATTCAATGTCTAATGAGTCATAAATGGGAAGACTTATTCCCGATTTGACATTTCTTCCTGGGGTCCCCTCTGCTGACGAAAGTTATGAGCTCATAATTTCGGGGGAGGGGGGAGGTAACCACTAACTTAGAGCAATTCCAACCCGGAACAACTGAGCAAACATCGCCTGACGAATCCTACCTCGGACTGTCGTGGCCTTCAACTCTTGGCTCAGCCATTTTTTTGTAATTACGGATGAGCCGTATTCACTGACGCGATTTTCCATGCAAGTGTCAGTTAGTCATGTGAGTCAACAGCTATCTCAGGTGAACTTGAAAACTATGGATATCCTTGAGAGTATTTTTCACCTGTTATTCAAATATTGTGGCCCGAGTTCAAATCTTGATTGATAGTTGGTAAGCACTGCCGCCGGTAAGACGTATAAGAAGCGCAATAAGGTTTTAGTAAGGATAAGTGAAAGTTTTCAAACAGTCACTGCAGGTGATCGAAACTATGGACAGTAATGCCCAGGGTGTCATGTGTGCTTTTACATCGAAGGAAGGAGCCACCCGTCGAGAAATTCAATCAAGTGTTCAATGATGCGCGAATGCGAAATGTAAGTGTGTTTCCTACTCCGGCAAAGAGGGACACGTAATATGATTGGAACATTCATATCATAGTGTAGGAAGTTCGATATGTGTTATTTTGACGAAAGCCCAAAGATAAACTCTTGCAGTAATAACAGAAACCATAAAAGAGACGATTCGCCATACATTGGTAGCACCTCATTCACAGAGAAATTATACAAATTATGTAATTAAGAACTCTCAACTTCATATTGTAAATTTCAGTACTCTCAGTAAAATATAAACCTCATATATGACTTCCATAAAGACTTACATAAAGTTCCTATAAAATGTTGCCTAAACGTTCTTATAAAACTTACGTTCGGTGAGTGCAAATCCGTGCTATATCGTAGCTGTATCTTCTCCTTCATCCGTATTCCTCATTCACTGTTCAGGCAGCAGTTGAAGTTTGTCAATAAATCAAAGTAAAGTAGTGGTAGTCAGTATGTAGCTACCGCTTATGGGAGAATGAACGTTAAAGAGAATGAAACCCCCCCATGAAAGTCTCTACTCTATATGAGAGCAGTGAATTAAAAGCATTTTGCAAAAAATAATAATTCCAATAGAATTGTTCCCCCCCCCCCACATACTTCCCTTCCTAAGTGCCTTAAGGTGCATTCAAAACTTGGAGTTAGGCACCGCCATTTTCCCCTCAAAATAAATGGCAAGAGACTTGAACAGTTCCAAATATGATGTCACACACCCCTACTAGCGGGAGTTATTGTAGTTCTCGTTTTTCATTACTTATCTTAAGCACCAATGAGCAATTCGATGCACGTTTTTCCAATGAATTACTGAAGTTATACTGTGGAGATAAAATTATGCTAAATTGGCTCAAAATTATGTCCACTATTTGAAATATTTGACGACAAAATATTATAATGAAAAAACAGAACCTTCATGTACTACATGATGGCGGTACCCTGCTGAACATTCAAATTGGCATTTCTCGGGAAGTAAACAATCGATCAAATTGGCGAAGATGTTTATGGCATACTGGTCTCTTGTTTGACATTGTTAGTTCACTTTCCGACAAATAGACGTACATTCTCCTTAACTCGGAATATTGCCGGATCGTTAAGGGCCGGTCACACGCTAACGATTTTTCTATAGTTCTGCTACACGATCTTTCAGATCAGGCTGGAACAGGAAGGAGAGGGTCTGGTGTGGGAACAATGTCATGAATACGAGTACATATCACGATACTTCTCAAGATCGAACGTGTTCGAAAACCAACACCTCATTACTAATGACGTCATATCGAAAAATGGTAAGGGTGGTAAGATAAACGTTGAGATCAACGATAAATCGGAAAAGATGTGCTTATCAACCCGCCGGGCAGGGCTTTTCCCTAAACATTTTTGGAATGGTTTGGAAATAGCGAATCAAGGTATTTCATGCATTGGCAGGGTGTTTCCAGCCGTATAATTAATAGGCCCAGTATTAATCGGCCTGAAACCCAATAAGATCGGACCGTTACACGATACAGTATCGTTATAGTGTGACCGGCCACTTACCTTACTTAAAGGCACGCAGGCGATTCATACAGGGGAAATGTAATAGCTGGGGAATATGAATGCATCAGTCCAAACCGGACGCTTCCATAGGACTTTCCGTTACGGGTCGTATAGTATTTGTAGTTTGTGTATTGTGAGCATGGGTAGTGCGCAAGATCAGAAATGCACCATCATGCAATTAATAAATGGATGTCTACTTGCCAAACCCTGCAAACATTCTTTGTTTTTTTGAAATTCACACAAATTAATTCACTTTGAAAAGCATTAGTCTATGGGGGAGGATTGCTGTAGTGGGTGGGTAGGTGTTGATGGTTCTTGGTGAGAGCAGACAACAAAACGTCTGCTAAGTGTTGGACTAGCAACAAAATGAAACAATCAAATACATAAACATAATTTCTGTTGGTCATGTGTGACGCCATGCGTGATTGCGCAATTGAGATTCTTCCCGTCAACATAGGAACATCGCATTGAAATAGGGTTTGGACCTATAGATTAAATTTTCCATTTCCACAACTATAACCTCTGTTGTATCCGAGCATGCAGTTGTCCTTTAAGTTGAAGCTTCAAGCGTCATCCAGGAGGTCATTTAGAGCGCCATCTATTCGGCCCTTTAAACGATATGGACAGGACGATTCTGTCATTTCACTAAACCTGTGGTGTAATCAAATTGACTTCACTCGTCAAAATAGATGGGGGGGGGTAGACCTGACCTCTTGCTCCAAGAAAGAAGGGAGAAGAGATGAGGACAGACGGCGTGGACGGCGCCGAGTCCATCATATTATCTGCGAGGAGGGGGGGGGGGGCATTAATTTAAAGCCAAAGTCATGCCATAGCTATATAGTACAGTGCATGCACGTCAATGATGCATTTCAGCGCTATCAGCACGAACGAATCCTGATGCAAGCAGGGCAAGCACGACGCTGTGAAACCCTATCTATGACCAGAATAGATCAATATAAATCAGGGTTGACGAACTGTCGTTTAGATTATACCCACTTCATCAGGAGCGCGCCTATACAAGCCTTTGCTTCCTTTTATCAGGACACAGCCTATAGATGACAAATTACAAACCATATCCTCTTTAGTATTATTACTATATAGTTTGTCCGTAATATGCAAGCGACCGACACTGTCGACAGTCCCGAAAGTGCAGAACAATATACGATACGCATTTCGAAATTACCAGTCAATAATGTGTTCGTCACGTCGCCAGTCTGAAATTGAAAAAAGCGCATCGTAAAACAATCGGAGTCCGAACCGTGGAGCTATGCGGCCGCGCGTACCCATGCATAGGTACATGGTTAAAGGAGTATTGCTACAGGGCTGATGAATCGTTCGTTAAATGCAGAGGATACACGAGTCGAGGGACAAGTGAGTTTGGTCATGAAATGTATATAACATGCACACTTCAGTTGCCGAGATACACCACACAAGCATGTAGGATAACCATCCCCCCACTTGCACTTACGACTTACTTATATAGGGGATTTTTGTCAGTGAAACTCGTGTAGACCACGCCCCTTATGAATTTAAGCAGGACCACACCAGAATACAATACAATAGTATAACTCTTGGCATTCTTTACTGCATTTATTAAATTAAATTGGAGGGAAGTGGACCTGACGGTTGTCTAATTATTGAATTGGAACTTTTGTTTTCAAGCCCTGCTCACTCAGGATAATAATTAAATCAGCCACCGGGGAACAATACAGATTACTAACCAAGCACTATACAAGCACTCTTAACAATGTATACTCTTCACTCTTAGAATCACCAAAATTTCCAGCAAAATAACTTTTGACTCCACTTTTCATGAATATTAAACACACACTACTATAGAAACTTTCGGCACTCCTACTAAATTTAAGAAAAATCACACTCATAATTGCAAATATATAGTCATAATGGAAAACATCTCATAAGCCTCGCCCTAGATGGTTATATTGACCCATCACCACCAAAACAAAGAAGAGAAACGTCATACTGTAATGCATCAAGTTGTAAGCGATAGAAATTTAATTGAGTGACACGTAGCCAGTGTAGCACGCACACAAGCGCAATCCACACACTGCAAACGGGGGGGGACATGCGCCGATTGCGTATACATCGAAATACCTATCGACTGGGTTTACTCCGGTGAATTAGGCTGTAGGCTAACTGACGGCACAATTGACATTCACTGTGCCGAAAGTCAAACTGACATGAAAACGTAAACAGACTCTTTGTGTCAAGATGGAATCAGATGGGGAAAAAATAGACGGCGCCGAGTTCATCCTGTGTGCCGGAGGGGGGACAGTAACTGATCGGAGTCAAACGGGTTGCGTCTCAAAGTATGTTTGTATTATGCCATGAGGGTGACAATTTTAGCGACCGTCGCTGATACGTGAACTCCGTGGAACAGACACGACGCGCGTAATTTCCTCTCAATATTGACTATAAAGAACTTTTCGTTGGCAGGGGAAAGAAGTGAGTGTGGTAGGGTAATTTACTTAAATATCCACACGGGACAGTTATGGCGCGAATTTATATAGCAGGATCTCAGAGGAAAGGAGAGAAAGAAAAATTGGAATTGCCTAGAATTGGTACGGAATCCTCACACCGACGTGACAGGAAGGTGGGGGGGGAGGGGGGGGGGTCAGTGCCCCGCGTCTAACCCGGGGTTCTAACTTAAGGTTACCATATACTAGCCATTAAGAATAAAGGATCATGCCGTTACAACTGAATAACATTGAACATCGAACCAATGAAAACATTGTACGCGGGTGGAGGATCGCCCATCCTTGGCATGGAAACCATCACAGATGAATGATGTACTGCCTTAATGACGTCAAAAATGATGGACATGTTCGATAAATGAGCCTAAAATAAAAGATACAGCCCCTCATTTATGCAATTTTATACATCGACAATTTCGAACCCTATATGGGCCATAGTTTCTCCAAGAGATCCTTGATTCGAGGTCCAGACCTTTCGGGTCGGACAACCCCTATGACAGAGAACACCGCAACTGACGGGAGGACAAGCACCTATGGTCGAATTTGGAACGCTTCCTGGAGTTCGTCTTCTATCTATTCTCAACTTGGTTGGGGGTGTGTCTGACTTTCTCGCAAACCGAAGATGTATGACATACCCCGGAGAATTCAGACAGCAGGCGTCGGAGGACGTTTCAAGATTTTATTTCAATATCCGAAGCTACGCTATGTGAATTCGCGGTGTCAGTTGTCAAGCGAAATCGGGCTTCAGGTGCCATTGATAATAACTGGAAGGCAGCCTTAGATCGTGCCCTCTTTTTTAGGTTGGTCTGGCTCTAGTGGAGCTCGCTATATAAATGCGCCATGCCGTCCCACATTGATATTTGAAAGGTCAACTGGTGAGGGCAAGGTGAATCAACAATGTCAAGATGAGCAATGAAGAAGAGTAGAGTAAACGATGCTGTTGAGCACTGGTCCCGCGTGAAAGAATATCGGCATATTTCGTCAGGTATTTGAAGAAAATTTCCAACTTGTACCCCTTTACCTCATCTTGGTCCCTGCCTATTTTTGTTTTTGTTCTTTGGGGGAGGGGGGGGGGGTGGGGCATGTGCCAGAGCTGAAGTGCAGTGTGCCTATGCCAGTTATGTGAGGAGGCATTTCGGTAAGATGTTAGTCTGGGTAAAATACAGACAAATGAACATATGATCCGATATGATCCACAATTAATACAGCACAGTTGCCTATATTAAACGGGAGTTGTTTCTTCTTGGTTTGCATTATACTTAGGGATATTTACTTACATACCTAATATACATAATTCATACTACCATCTCACATAATATTCGCGAGAGTTCGCGAAAAAGAGCGTTAAAAAACGTCGCGTTGATATTGTGTGCATTCGATCAAAATCGGTCACTCACGAGTGAGAAACTCGAGGCTGGTCGTTATCCCGCCCCGAATTGCGATCAAAATGCGACAAGTCGCCCACCATTTTACCCTGCTCGTACCCCTATGCTTAAACTTTTTCCATAACCCCTTCCCATACCTTCATGTATACACACGTAAAATGTGTGTATAATGTACACACCACTGTGTAATAGCACACAAATTCCGGGTGGTGTGTAAGGAAAGTAAGCAAAATTGTGTAAATGTTGTGTGAAGTACATCTCGTCTCTGAACCAACCAATGATCCATGTATTCAGTGCTGGGGACAATACGTCCAACTCCCGTATCAACGGTACCAGCGATCCCTTAGAAATTCCCATCGTCCAATGAGCAAAAAGTCATGACACCGCGGTCTCATTTCCCATTAATTCCGCTGGATTTCCTTATCGGTATTTGCCCAATTTGCCGAGGAGTCGGACGGAGGGACGCGTCGCATCTTTCTGTTTTGGCAACTGAGGCTAATTTGATTACGTCACTCATGGCCTGATGACTGGGTCAGTTCTGTCAAGCTTTGATACCGGTTTGAATCGTAGACAATTTTGCTGGATCCGCAAAACACGTTTCCTGCAATCGGGGGGGCGGGTAACATGATGAAGTGCCGGGAAGGAAACAGCGCCACGTGAACCAGTACGTTGGACTTTTTCAGTGCCGGGTAAGCAGCTCTATAGACAAGTCATATATATCTCCGTTCGTTCGTTCGTGTCTTCTGTTCGTCACGTTATTCGTAAATATGAACCGTACATTGCGATCAGGTTGGATACTTGGGGGGTGTTAGGAGCATGATGTCACGGCTAGGTGAGTACATTTGGTGAATTAGTGTGATGAAATTTTAATTAAATCCAATAATTAACCCAATAATAATTTCATCGTAACTTCTGAACCATGACATTGCAATCAGGGTTGATGGTTAAAACTTGGTGGGTGGATGTCACATGCCACTGGCTAGGCGGGTTACATTTTCTTTTGCAAGTATGATTAGATTCGATTAAATCAATTATTTACCACCAAATTTGTCTACTACAGCCCTTCAAATTGAATCTGTGATGAGTGCGTTGGTTTTCATTACTCCCTCGAACTGCAGGGCTGGCTGCTTGTTAGAGCGTGGGGACTGTTTAATTTGTCTGTCAGCACTGAGGTGGCTGGAATTACAGGTAAGGGGAAAATATATAACAGGCAGTTTCTGTGGAAGATCGTCATCAACTTATCATGGAGGTAAGTGTTGGCGAGACGTTCATGTGGATTCCAAGTGTGGTTCCATGTGCACTGCTACAGGCCTAGGAATGGTTGTGCGGGTACACAGAAAGTTTTTTGGTACAATAGCTAATATACAGGCCGATGAATGAGTGACTGTTTGGGGGTTGGGGATTTTGTGCTGGGCACTGGATAGCAAATATTAGGCTAATGAGATAGACATGTTCCAAGCATTTCCAAGGTTATGACAGATGTCAGCTAAAATTCAATTAAATGTGAACAAAACAATAAATGTGGATTGGTGAAGAACATTGCAGTGTAGTCGCCACAGGAATTTGCCGTTCGCAGCTATAAAGACGTTCCGACTTGCGCTTGTTTTAGGATAGCCTTCCAAGAACAGAATATGAGTTAGTGATTCATTAATATTCGGTACCAATGCTAAAGTTTTGTGTTAAAAAACTGCCAAACGATCTTCATCTGGCATCTGGGTATATGACAGGGCGCCTCCTCTACATTAACGCCAACAGCCACATCTCGTTTGCCAGTAGAATTATGTTAATTTCGTCTAATATCATGTCAACAAGCCATTCCAGAAGTTGTCATATCTTGACTTTGGACTGGCCCCGAAGATGTGGGGTGTCTCTTCCTCTCTAAAAAAAAAACCTATATGCTTATATGCACAAATACAGCCTTCTGCCCAATACCGGCAATTACTGCATGTGGCGCACCAAACATTTTCGTTCGTCAAGGCACGGGAATTTATACAGGAATAAAGTTAGATATATATTGTACGCTCTCAGGCCTCTGTTCGAGAAATAGTACTGAGAAAGTCTATCTGGCCCTTCTGATTATTCTGAGAGGGACTCCTTTCCGTTCTGCGCTTTGCAGAACTTCTTCGTTTGAGTCGGAGTTCGTTTGAATTCGATAAATGCTGATGGTGTCGTCAAATATCGCAACAACAAGTTTTTCTTCGAATATGGACCTTTCCTGACCGGTAAAACGTAACTAGCTGACGAAAAAACAACGGGTTCAAACTTATCATATTTGTATATACTTGCTAATTTCATTTTTTATATGAGCGTGTTCTAAATATTGTACAATAGGCCTTTGTGAATTCTTGACGAAGTCAGAAGAATCTATGCCAATCAAGGGACAGGTATGTGTGTGGACGCTGGTTGCTACACGATGACTCAACTTAACACTAGATGATAAAAGCTCTATGGTTATGTGATTCCTCATAATGAGACATAACACTATTGTCAGGTCCAAGGTTGTTCTAAGATAGATAGGTTAAACTTTATTCAACCCCAAGGGGTAATTGCGTGATCGTATAAACCAGATATAGAAAACATTTAAATGGGTAGGAAATAGATATTAATCACACAAGTATGAGAAACATCGTTTACAAATACGACAATAAAAACAAACAGAGATATGGGAACAAAACATTGCACCACTGTGAGAAGATGCCGACAACAAAAACTGACGACGTAGCATGCAATAACTAACGTCTGAAATACAGGTTACGACGCTTTATGCACTGTGCATGGGATAAAGGAGGAGAGGTGTCTGTTAGTCTACCAACGGCACAGCCTCATTTCTACCATTCTGGGATATCCTTTGTACAGAGACTCGTGGAGTGGGTAGTCATCCTAAAAGGATCTTATCAAGCTAACCCTAAGGTGTTGGTAGGACGAGGGCCAAGGTGACTGACCTCCCATTTTATGCGACTTGCCTGCCTGACCAAGCATCAATACGATGGCATCTCCCATCCTAACATTGCAGCCCCAATGAATAAAGATGTACTGCCAAACACTACAGATGATTAGGAGTTATAGAAAATGGCAAGAATGCTGTTATTGATGTCGAAAACTTGTTGGTCGTACGCAGGCAATGCATCAGTTTCTTCATCAGCTAGTCAAATGATCATGCCAAGCAAGACGATTATCAATCACACCCCAAGATATCTATAACTACCACCTTTCATAGTATTCCCTTAATAGTAACCTTACGGCGATACCCCTCCAGATTCGAAAGGCTATGACCATTTCTCTGTCTTTGGAATTGAGTTCTAGGAAGTTATCTTCACCATAGCTAACAAAGTTATGTATTTTCATATACCCAGTAGCATCATCCTTCGTTATTCAATCCAATTCAATGCGGGTGTTCATCTGCAAATTGAATAAAGAGCAGTTGTACAGTGGTTGACTTGCATCGGATTGTATATAACGTGAAAAAAGAATGGTGCGAGGAACTGTAACCTGTGGTGCACCTGTGTTGGATGTGCTAACATTTGGATGTTCTGTGAGATGAGACGTAAGGGTAACATAATGGGATCTATCAGTGAGATAGGTGAAAATCCAGGAAATGAAATCATGTCCGAAACATTCTCGCTATAATTAGTGACTAAAATGTCGGGGCTGAATAGTGTAAGAGCGATGAAAAATCGAAGAACATGACGCTTGCAGTGTGGCCGATTGTGGGCTCAAGATTGTGAATTTACAATCTTTCGAGACTGTATACTATGGCATCCTCCGCTAAACTGCGCTTGGACCTGTACGCAAATTGCATTGGATCTGGGTGATTATCCACTTCAGATTGCAGAAGCTTTAGGGTCCTGGGTCGTAAATCGTTCATGCATGTAATATTTTACTTACTTATGCACTGGGATTCATGCAAGAGCGTTCTCTGGAGTTTGGAACAGTCGAGTGCTGAAAGAACGATTAAGTTAAAAATCATGACAAATATATCGGCAAGTTGGCGGGACATATCTTTAACACACGTGGTTGTAGGCCATCTGGCCCTGCGGCTTTTTAGTGTGGTTTAGTTGGCAATGCGAAATGCGTCTTCATCTGCGGTCACATTTAAAAATGCATCAGAATACACGAAAATTCGAAGGTCAAAAGAGATCAAGTCTGACAACCCGTCGTTAACACTTGGTCCGATCAACTTGAAATTGAGTACAGTTGTCTGTTTGTTTTTCTTGGTGTGGGGGGGGGGGGGGGGGAGGGGGTGAGGAGGGGGTTGAGTACTTAAACTCTATTGTTTTTTGTGAATCTTTTTATTTTTTAGTTTTTTGGGGGGAAATTGTGGAAATTGATATTTTGGCCCCAATTTAGCTTGTTAACCACAATAATTGACCCCACTAGAGGGAAGAAGCTCATCTTGGTATAACGGGTCCCATAATGAGTACATGATCTTTGTTTTGTTAGTCATGTCAAAGGGCTTCTGAGGTCAAAAGAAGTAAAAATCCAGAGTGCTTCGTCCCATTAGGTTGACATCTTGAATGCAGATTTTATATGGGGAGTTAACTATATTGTTTTCGGTATTAGACTGGGGTCTTGTGAGGGGGATTTCTAGCTTGTTAACAGATGACTCGTCCCACCTAGATAGATGGAACTTTTCAAGTGGATACTTGATTGGCGAGACGTCGGGAAGGGTTTGAAGGGTTTCGAGTTGGGAGCCATTGGAAGCACGAGGACGCAGTGCTGTTGGACAAGGCATGTCTCCTGAAATGTTCCACGCCACCCACGTGTTAAAGTGGTACCTTGAGAGGTGACTTGTAAGGATTATCGAGCGCCGTGTGTGGCGGCTTATATGGGAAGTCCCCGGGGACACGATTAAGTGACGCACTGAAAATGTTGCGTCGGGAGGGAACAAGCAAGCGGTGCGTGCTGTATGGTATATTACGGGGGTTGTGATAAGTCCATAATGATCTGGGGTAATATCTGTAAAGCGTTTGAGCAAGTCTTCGACCTGGAAAAGCGCTATATAGGAACGAGATAGCATTATATTATTATTATTATTATTATTATTATTATTAGTATTATTATTATTATATTATTATTATATTATTATTATATTATTATTATTATTATATTATTATTATTATTATTATTATTATTATTATATTATTATTATTATTATTATTATTATACTCAATCTGCAGACAGTCCTGTTTCGCTCTTTTAGAGCTCATCAGTGCAGCTCAGATTGTGAATCGCGACTGAAATGTACAACTACACAGGCGAAACCTGCCCAGATCTACCTTCCACAAGGACGCATTGTCTATGAATTCCAGAGTGCACAAGCTCGTGAGAGCGTGCGTTGAGTTTGTAATTGCAAATAGAATGCGGTATGAAAATCCAAACTAACAAGACTACACAAAACAATGCGCCGTCACGAAACTCGAGTGCTCAACAAAACAAAGGTATTACCTTGGTAGAACAGGTGTAGGGAGCGTTTTTTACTATACTCAATCTGCAGACCCACCAGACAGTCTGTTCGCTCTTTTAGAGCTCATCAGTGCAGCTCAGATTGTGAATCGCGACTGAAATGTACAACTACACAGGCGAAACCTGCCCAGTCCTACCTTCCACAAGGACGCATTGTCTATGAATTCCAGAGTGCACAAGCTCGTGAGAGCGTGCGTTGCGTATTATTATTATATTATTATTATTAGTATTATATTATTATTTATTATTATTAATTATTATTATTATTATATTATTATTATATTATTATTATTATTTTATTATTATTATTATGCATTATTATTTGAGGGGACCATCGCGATTCTCTAGTCGGCCCACATCTGTGTGATCTCCGACCACATTGAGTTTGAGCTTTTGTGGCTATTTTGGATCTCAAAGGCACTCTCTTATCATTCATTTACATGGTTTCATGCACCCTGTTGAATTCGTGTGCGGAAATATTTTGGTCGAAGTTTCTAATTCAAGAACTAGTGGAGTCAGGATATTCATAGAGATTTGCGTTATTGCTGTTAGAATCAGTGGGTCATATGATGAGGTCAAAAGGTCCAGTATTAACAAATGTGCATATTTTAGGTGATACGGGGCCCAAAAAGGGTCATGAGAAAAGCCCTCCTCCGAATTTTTCCTCGCCTGACCCTGTATGGTCTAAAAATGGCCTAGAAAAATAACCCAAGGTTCGCTCTCTCATATTTGCAACCCTATTTGTCGGATTAGAATTTGACAAAGGGTCCGCGTATTATTTTCAAATACTGCATGGATTATTAAGCCTCGAATTTGACCTTATTGACTCGAATGACCTCGAACTGGTCTGAGGATATACTTCTCTGGCCGATGAATCTTCAAGTATCCACAACCTATACACCCGGGCCTTAATTCGAAATTGGTAATGTCAACTCTTCGAACCCTTAAGACGACCGGCCATTCCATTTTAAAATCGCAACATCAATGTGCAAATTGAAGTTGATTATAATTCTCGTAATTTCTTGATATTACCCCTACGAGCTTCCTCGCTTTTGTTTACTTCATCGACTTTGAATAACCGCCAACAGGTGAACCCAAAGAAAGGGGGATTCCCCTCCCCGATACATCAACCTTTCTCCCACGATCGAAGGGCATATACGTGTTCAATAGAAGTGTTTACACCGGCGCATAGAGACGTACGCACAATCTCCAACACACACACAGGACACACACAACTAGATAAGCGTGACTGCATATTTTCGTCGGCATCCCACAAACAGAAACACCTCGGGTAACGTTGGAGCTATCTTTAGAGATGATCTTTTAATTAATTTCAACTTCAATTCGAGGCGGGTCGAATCTAAGTATTCTCTACGCCTCTAGTTCAGTCGCTCTATGACTGATATGACCTTTTATCGAATCATATCACAGGGACTCACCCTTCACGCCTTCGGCATCAATGTTTGCCCAAAAGCCCAAATCGAAAAAAAAAAAAAAGAAAAAAAAACTTATAGGACAGGGTCGGATTAATTAGAGAGGTCGAAAATACTCAGATGAATGAAACACGGTTCCGATTACCTGAAGTACATATATATACCATAGATACTGCATGATTATAGATATATATATAAGACGTGCATGATGACCGATCCTGTATTAATTCGAATTGCGGAATAATACTCTCAGTGCACCCACCAGTATTCAAAGTGATAGTAACCCAACGCGTAAATCGTTTACAGGGGACCTTGCGCTTCACAAGCGACAAAGTTGAGCAATCTGCAGTTACACTTCCTCACGAACACTGTCTAAACGTATTCCAGTACCAACGCGATCTCCCCTCTCGCCTTTATCGCTCGTTCCTGCCCAAAAGTATGTATTTCGACTGTCCTATATTGTTCCTATCGGGTGTACATAGCCATCTCATACGGGAGGGATTTACGTCTGCGGGTCTACTTTCACGGCCCATTTTGCTGTATTTTCTGGCATTTTCGATCCCGTTTAAAACTGGGAACCGGCAGCCTAAACTGTTGACACAAATTGAATACCATGTGCCGCTTCGAATATGAGCCCTGCCCTTCGAAAGGTTTGCGTTTTAGGATATCTATAATTTTCCTCAGGGGAATAAGAGAATGTTTTAAATGATATACTTGCCAAGTATCAAACTACTCAAGGTCCAGAAGGGTGCAGAACTGAATACTGCCCGTTTTGTCGCTGCAATCTTCACCCAGTATAGCACGGAATTAGGCAATGCCCTCGTTGGCGGTACCCTAATGTCGGTGGGGGAGGGGGCACGCAGACGACACTTGCCTTTACCCCTCGTTTGTCTCTGCTACCAATTCCTTGTGCTGTGACGACCAGCGCGAATGCAACGCCGAACAATACCATTTTCGAAGTCTTCCCATTGAAGGCCGATGTTCTACCAATGGTACCAGCTGCTGGGTTAGATCATCGTTCTCTTACATGATAGTACAGTTGCTTTTGTTCGTACAGTATGCTTTTGCTCCCGTATGGCAAGCCGTTTTACTTTTTATTCTCAGGATTAAAGCCCCAATTATTTGTATGATAACACCAATTATGTGATGATATCACTAAATCATTGATGATATCACCAAAATTAATTGAATGTGTGATATCATCAAATGAATTAGTTGATATCATCAAATAATGGTATATCACCAAGTCAATTGAAGATATCATCAAATAATTGGTGATATCATCAAATAGGCGAATTAAAAAGTTTATTAAAAACGGCTTGCCATACTCCCGCGGATGACCTCCGACCTACTGCCATATCATTATAATGACAGTTAATGCATCGAGAAAACTGATTTTGATCCCGTCGAGGAACCTATGCAGTCTTCTGGTCAGTGTGGATGTGCGATGTGGTGTGTTGTGTGTGTGTGTGTTTGCGTGTGTGTGTGTGTGTGTGTGCGTACCGTGCGTTGTGTGACCCTGGCTTGTGATCAGGAAGGAATTGAGAAATGATTGCCATTTGGGGCAATTTTGATATTGGTTGTGATCACGATCACTCGAACCCACCTGGATGGATTAAACACATACTTGGTATGTGCGGGTCTTGAGTACATGATCCCTTTGTTTAGCGGTTAGGTTTCAATTGTCATTTGAGGTCCAAGGTGTTAAACCTGAAAAAACTTTTTGATCAGATAAGTCCATAATGTTTGGTCCGATCAATGCTAAAACTTGTGTGAACTTCCTTCTGGAGTACAAGGAACCTGTTGCTTTCAGTGTGGTTCGGTGGCTTTTTTGAGGAGACAAAATCGAAAATTGTGAAAAGCGGATTTTTTTTTTTTTTGGCAAAATTTATATTGTGATCACGATAAGTTAGACCCACACCCTGGGATGGCGGATGAAGCTCATACTTTTATGTGGGTTCCCCATAATGGACATGAGCCAAATGGGTTCATTTTCAGGTTCATATGTCGTCTGAGGTAAACAGAGGGAAAAGTCTGAAATCATTGTTAACATGATAACTCCAAAATGCTGAAATGTGGTGGAGGAAATGATGGGACAGGAACCTCCCCATGGTTTCTCGTAGTAGTAGCAGTGGGGTTGCGTGTCTGATGAAAAATGAGAATTGTGAGAAATAAACTATATTTTGGCTAATTCGCTTGTGGAACACGATAACTTGACCCTCACCTAGATAGGTTAAGCTCATGTGTTGTATGCTGTTTCCTTCAAAAAATTAGTAAATGGACACATGGTTCGGGGCAGTCAAAGGTCATCTGAGGTTACCGTACCGGAAAAATCCAAACTCTGAAAAGCCTTGTGAATATGATTCTAGTCTAGGAATGCTTCGGTTCGATCAGGCTAAAATTCTGGTTATACAGCTGTCTTATACTTAGTACAAGAAGCCTACTTTTCAATATGGTGTCAATAGTCAATACGTGTGTCATTGTTAGTGAATGAAAAAAAAAATGGAAAGTTGGGAAAAATTGATGTTTCGGCCAATTTTGGCTTGGGAACACGATATCTCGACACACCCTGGATTGATCAGTTCTACTTGGTCTGTGGGTGCCCAATGATGGAGTACATGGCCCTGTTGTTTTAGGATCGAGGTAAACGTCATCTGAGGTCTTTGAACATTAAGGCCGTCAATGAATCACCACGCCTGTTGGCTTTGCGGTTAAAGATAATCTCCTTGGAAAATTAAACAAATCCACAGCAGTCTTCACTCACTCCACCAATCACCTAATCTCACTGACGCCCTTGCCTGGGAGTACCTAACAACATCTTCACGCCACCCTCCAGTCTCCCCGGCTCCCCCGGGGCGAAAGCTCCAACTCCATGAGATTACCAGAGGATTTCGGTCGCCATGAGCTACGCGATTGCCCACCAAGCTAGACCAGCCGTCTCCATCACCACCGCGGGTTTTCACGTTGGACTGGCGGACAAAAAGTAAACAAGATCGTCATACATGCGCCATTTGTCCAACAGAGCGTCGCCAGGCTTGCAAGTCACGAATCGTGCAACTGACCAATAGGAAATCCCCATCCTGCCCCCTCTCCATAACACTTTGATGTGGGGTCATACCAGAGTAATAGGGATTTGCGGCGAAACGAAGAAGGACACCAGGCTTGAGTGGCATAACGACTCCTGAACTGTTCACCCCTATTGCTAAAATTAGTACAAGGCATCGTAAACGTCTTGGTAGCTGCGGGCAAATATGCTGTGGGTGCAGGATCAGATGATCTGATTAAGAAACCATTTTTTTTCTTATCCCTAACATGCATACACTCCCGTACATCCCCGCAGCTAAACATCTCTCTCTTGAGGCTAGGAATCTCAATATGGGAAATCCTGACACTGACACAATTGAAACAAACAATTGCAGACTAAAACCTAACATGTGAAAACACTCTCTTTCTGGGTTACCAGTTTCATACCACAAAAAAATGGTTGACGTGGTGACAGACAACTCATTTGGGTTTCCATTGTGGAACAAGACTCAAATGTGGGGTGGCCTTACCTGGACCTGCTGACAGGTAAGATAAAGGCTATACGACACTCCTGCCAGGAGCTAGGGAATAATGTAATAACCTTCTCAAGAGAGCTCAAGGATAGCTGTGGGAAAATTGGAGGAATAGATTGGATTTGAATTAAAATCTAATCACATTATGCAAACAAAGGTGACTAAGCATAGCCAGTGGCATGCTCAGCCACCCACCAGTTTCAATCTGATCGCAGGTACGGTTTAAAAGTTATAAGTGAATATGACGAACGGACGCTCGAACGAACGACACAAGCTAATGAATGAACGGACGGAGAGACATGGATTGACGCCCATTTCGATCATTCCGACTCATGACCCAAACATGCTGTACTAAAGCGCCTATTGTATGCGTAGTCGTAGCTTCCGCCCCTGACAGCGCCCTCCTTACAAGTAGAGTGTTATGGTGACATGAAAAATGGGACAGTGATTCGCATTTCGGAATAGAATATATATGTTCCGTTTGGACGGCTCCCTCTAGTTCGAGCTTCTAAACAATTGCTTTTGTACGCTTAGTGAGGTGTTTGTCTTCAATTTCTTAGATTGTGTTTCTGCCATGCAGACACAATTGAGTTGTATTTTCGAATGTATTATGTTGCTTCTGTGCCTCACATAAATAATATATGGATAACGTCAACGGTTCGGAGATGATATAAAATAGGGGTGGGTAACACTCACTAAAGGTGTTTCAGAATCTTGTACTGAGTCATTAGGTGATGCCACGAAGCAAAACGAAAGGTATGAGTCGGCGCATATCCACTAACGGAATTCACAGATAGAGGTAAACAAACTGAGTGTGTTTCAACAAGGCACACAGTACGCTAAATGTTCCGAATGCTGCCTTAAACCTCTTCGACCTCCCAAATTACTCTACCAGGCTGACGAAATTCAGGCTCAAGGCTGCCAGGGGGGGCGCGCATGGCGAGAGTTCACACTGCCATATCCCAATTTGGAGGGCGTCAATTCTACGGGCGTCAGTAATCCCGAGTGAAATATTTAGGTGTATAATCCGCCTAATTCGCCAATTTCCCGGCCATATAGGTCTTCATTCAATATAGAGAGAACTCCAGCATATTGGTTGGCCTATACACCCTGAGACCAAGTGATCGCTGAACGGAGGAGGTCACGTCACGCAAGAATTCCGAAATATATGACATACGAACACGCTCTTCTCTCATGTTGGGCCTCTCTGCATGGATAAATTTGGTAACGTCTCTGGGCCGCACGTTGTTTTCCTTTCTGTTTCCGTCCATGGAATCGGACTCACGGCTCCTCAATATTTTGGCAAGTCAAGACAATTAATATGCCATTGGCGGGCTGAGTGACCGGAGGTCGTGTCAGAACGTGTTAAGTTTGTTAAGAAAACGGGTAAGTAAAATGTTTTGATGATAAATCCCGCAAACATCATCAGCTTCAGCGGCCGTCGACATTTTTAAATCAAGAAATTGTTACCAGGTCGACCGCTGGTCCTATACCATACAAGGGATGGTTGGCTAGGTTAGGTGATGAATGAACGCCGCCAGAATCGAGAGGCCACCGAATTATGATCAGGTAGTCTTTAGGAAAGAAACCATGGAAACTGCCACTTTCCTCCACATAGTGACGTTATCGCACGACTGGGCGTCGATGGGCCCCGACGTTTCCGATTTAGTTCCAATTAAGACTGGGATTCCATAGATGCGTATGTATCCGGCTGGATGGGAGAAACTCATATATTTTACGAGACCAGAAACGTTGGTTTCAGAAGAGAAAGCCACTTAAGTGTATGCGAAAAGACCATAACTACGGCAGCAGCCCATAAATGTCGTGCTTGGCTTTTTAAGGAAGATATTCCATAGAATTCATTCGCGGTATACGATCCGTATAAGCATCAGTAAGGATCATAGCGTTTATAGCATATTCGTGTTGGTTTGTCTTTATTTTATAAATTTCTGTGGCCTCTATGGAACCAATATCTATCTTTGGAAAACTAAAAATGGACCAGTCAAATTCACAGACGCGACGCCCTATGGATCCTAGCATAAGGTGACCGCACATTCGCACAAACTCAGCCAGGCAAGGCAGATTTTTTTTTCAGATCCGTGGAGCATGTCAACTGGTCCCCCAGAAACAACCGGACCACTTGTTACAGCGACTTTTCTGACACGGAAAGAATGAAGGGGGCATGGTTGTCGAGAGGTATAGAACTATAGTCTGGAAAACTTTGATTCAGTTATTATCCCTCAACTATATGAAGTTAACGGAAAGGATCAATAGTCTGGCGGAGTGGAAAAAAAAAGAACCTTTTCGCACACTCTACTGAAGACTAACCTTTTTGTTGAGCATTTCAGGCTCGAACCTACTCAAGAGACCGCAAGAGTTGTAAGCTATACGCAGTAGTAAGTAGTAGTAAACATTTGAGTGAGGAAAATAAACCAAAATTCTGGCTCAAGGTTTGGCCCAGGTTGAGACGAATTTTATATGAATTTTGTTGAAATGCCCTCCTGACCCAGTTCTGGGTCAATTGACCCAGTTGTGATGCATGGACGTTTTCACCGAGATGCTGCGCATCAGCGGGTCCAGGCACACAGGCTATGGCCAAGCGAGTAGTAGTAGTAACAGATTGAAATGTGGGGAAGTGGAAGCTGTGGAAGGATTCGGTAAAATACCACTTCATGCAACATAGAGTGACATCTATATCGCCTTTCCCTCGAGTGAGTGATCGGAATAGAGTACCTTGTTCAAGGGCAACAACTCAGTGAAATCGAACCACATCAATGGATCACAAGTTTGATCCTTAACGACAGTTAAATATTATAGGAATCCGGCACCACGCTCCAAAAGCTGTGAGGAAAAAAAACAATTTGGTTTAGCCAACACATTACTGATACTATGTACGCCTATAAAATGCTAGTGAGTATTTTATTAGGTTACTCCAGGTTCTTTGGTGACGGTTATCGTGTGAGGGGGGGGGCCACAAATTAGACTCATCCAATTCTGGCGTTCTGGCGCTAAAAGTTTGTCGAGCATAAATCAATTTACGTTCTAGGCCTGATGGCGGCACAGAAAAATTGTACAGACGCTCATGGTTCAAAGTCGGGGTGCCTCGTGCTCGAGTTTTACGCGCGCGTTATCGTCGATGAAATTGGTTGTAATAATAACCAACAATAAATGGCTTGTTATATAGCGCCTCAACAAGACATCCAAGCGATTCAAAAGATAGAAAAAACATGCTAGTGAAAGTAATTAACAAAACCTATGGTTTAAGTAGTCTAGGACACTATCGCCAAAAATGAGGAATCCCTAAGTGTTGTGGAATATCATTCCACACCTGTGGGGCGGTGGTGGTGGGTTGGTAGGGTAACGAAAAAGTTTGTTCCCCAACTTCACTTACGTCAGACGTCTTTCACCAGAAAGAGATGATAACTTGTCGATCTTATCCCGACCAGGATGTAGAGTGAACAACAGATCTTGAGATAGCTTGGAGCCAGGTGAGTTGAGACCACTTGTATTTCATATACAAGAAATGCGGAACTGTATTCGCTGCTGACATGGAGCCAGTGCAGCCTCTTTAAGGATTAGCTAATATGTGGTCAGCCTCTACTCGGACTTCTTGCAGGAATACGGGCAGCTTTGTTATGGAGAAGTCTGTTAGTCCCCGAAATTGATTCTGAGTACACCCATTCAAAAAGAGCAATCAGTAGTTCGATTTGCCACGACTAAGCTCGAAATGCGGCTCGACAAGCACCATTAGAGAGGATGATAGCGCTCTTCTCGATGTTGCGATGGTGGTAAGGCCACACTTGACACGCCCGATTATATTATGTGGAACCATGGATAGCCTGTCATCGAAGAATTACACTGACAAGGTTTTTAGCAAACGCTAGACGTATGATAAAAAAAAAAAAAAAAAAAACGCATTAAAAAAGTGAATGGGCCTACATGAATACGATGATGGTGGTACGGGACATTATGTTGAATATGTCTGTTTTTTATTCATTCAGCTAGTTATAGGTTTAATTGAAACGTGCAGCAGAGACATAACCGTTTCGCCGCCCGAGGGTGTCCTAGTTTTTTATCTTCTGGAGTCGCGTTGAGATTGAGGTGTGTTCCTTTGTTGAGAGACATAAATACACATCTAGTCATATACTACAGGAGTTACCAGTGGTAGCAAGCCACCGTGTAAGTGACGAAAGTGCACTTCTAAAAAACGACTGGTCACAATTGACCAAGACTGGGTCAGAAGAGTACGAAAACCATGTAGGTCCCGATGGTGCTAATCCTCCAATTACTCATTTCCAGTATCTTAAATAAGTTTTTGCCCGCCTAAGGGCCCTGGGAGCTGTAGGATTTAGATGCATTTGGAACCATTTATCCTGATTTTGTTTGACAGATTCTAGGAAAAATTATCGAGGACGATTCATTTATTTGCCGCGTCATGAAACAGACGTTCCGAAAATTTGACAGGACTAATCATAGGTATATCATTTCCGCCCTCATGGTTGTAGCGCTCTTTGGAGAGCCTCTTGTTATCATTTAGTATTATTGATTTTGGTTGACAGGATTCTGGAAAATTATCAAGATGATTCATTTAATTCTGTGCATAATAGAAAAGGAAGTCCTTGGATACAGTTACATGCCCGGCCGGTCGTATTGCAAAGGATCATGGAATCGTCAAACAGGTGAAAAATAAAGGTCTGATCAAAAGGCGACCGATATTCACAGGACTCATTCCCAAGCGCGGGGGGGGGGGGGGGGAGCTGCAACGCAAAAAATGGCGATCTGCTGGGAAAGAGGGGTGAAGCCGCCCCCCTCTTGTATCCGCGCCCTGAACAACGGTCATAAGCTGAACATTTTCAGTCAAGTAAACTTTACGTTGACCAATTGAAACATGATAACTTCAGGTGGAAATTGACAACTTTTCAGCAAACAAACGCGTTTCATTTAAAGCAATGGTTCATGTAACAGATGTGCTTTCAACTATCACAGGTGAAGAGAGGACATTTCAAAATCCCTCATGCCAAATTTGGAGGTTCTAAAATGTTGCCTGGTTGAGATATTTCTATTTTAATTTGAGAATTCGGAGGAATTCTAGGAAATTCACGAGGGGAACGATGCATAGGCTGTCCGTAGATTCTACCAGTAAAGCTGCCAGTTTGCGCAATGATAACAGAATACATTGAGATTTTTCATGAATCTGTGAACGATTCTGTAGGGTTTTATCCGGATCCCATATATTATTTGTGTGGTAACGAGTTTTAAATTGACTTTGTGTATAGGAGATCTTGCGTCCATTTGGAATAGGCTGATTGCGCCTCATCGGTACACTCGAAATCGGCTGAAAATTTGGGTCTGGAGTTTCGCGCCATAATGTAAAAAAAAAAGTCGCAAAATCCAGTCACATTATCGTATTGTCGCACAATTTTTTTTATCCCTATGGGAATGGGAGACAGTACTCTCCTAGGCCCGTCCACCTTCCTCAAGGTTTACGGTTTATGAAACAATAATATTCACTTCCACTAAACTCCGACAAAATTTGCACTCAACGCAAGATGTGACGTCATGCAAACGGTGGCGAGAGTGATTGTATAGACAACAATGCACCTTTAATATCTGTGTATTCAGTTTGTACCCAACTATCGGTGAGAGTCAAGTGTGTCGGCAAACCCCTTCTACGCGCGATATTTACCTCCTAACGCATCGCTACACTAAAAGAAAGAAGAGGGTCAAATTTGACATATTTGAGTCGGGCTCCCACCTACCCTATTTCAAGGTGAAATTCCGACCCAACAATTATGGTCAATTTGACCAAACTTGGTCGAAATTGACCCAGAAATAAGGGAAGTCTCGAAATTGACACCGTCTTTAACAGTGTACAAATCTTCTAAGCCTGGTTTCGTCGTCCTTGATTACTTCTGATTAAAATTAAATATAAACTGATCTAATTGAGCAAGAGATTCACACAGGACACAACCACCTATTTCTTATACCTTCGAGACCGCCGCATTTGATTCTTCAGAAATATCGCTACCCGTCAACAGCAGGGGTAACCATGTTCCTAGACTGTCACCTCTTGTTTTGCCGGGGGCGATTGCACCACATGGCGCCAAGGCGTGAAGATTGAGATCCAGCACCACCTTTGCTCGGCGGAAACAATTTCGGAAGTCCCAGTAGGGTATCTGGCCCACGCGAGGACTGTGCGGGTGTGATCGGCATTTGCAATCCAACTATTTCCTGACTGGGAAGTCGGTCTTTGTCAATATTCGAGGGAATTCTCCCGCATCGTGTCTGTCCGACTAATCCGGTCCGATTAGTGACGGCGACTCATTGCCATCGAACATGAAGAAAAAAATATTCGTTTTCACTCCCAAGGTTCTAACAAAATGTATCCTGAAGTGAACCGAGTAATGTGTGGTGAACACTTACGGCGTCTAACCGCGGCGCCGCGACTAATATGTGTTTGTTGTGCTTGTTTCTCTTGCCACTATGTTTCCCCAGAGCTGCGTTAAAGAGTCTAACTCTAACAATAACGTCCCGCACCTGCTTCAGCACGACCAATCTTTCTGACTTTGTCACACTCCGAAGGAATTCGCTGTTACTGACTGCGACCAGGAAGGCGGCATTATTATAGGCGGACATGTTTGCAGGGCAAGGGCCCCCCCCCCCCCCGCCCCGAAGCATCGAAGTCAAAGCTACACCCCTGGGTCTATATTGGAGATCGAACGATACGCATTACGGCCTGCAAGACAAGTTTAACTAAGAATAAGATCTAATATGTGTTTACCATAATTCACACACGGTAGGCTATTCCTGTCAGTAGACCAAGAGTAGAGTGAATCCCAGCGCCGCGTCCTGCCCGGTATATCAAGCCCAGCGAGCAGCCTGCCTGTTTTAACGAATATGTTTGAGGGCAAAAAACCAGGAACTTCTATGTGAAATGTAATTTGAAAAAATCAATTTTAGGGTTCATAAAACGATTTGAGGTTTGGTCCCTGCCTTCCCCATCTGCCCATGTGATCGTGTACGTCCAATTGCATGATGGCAATGGAAGTGACGGAACTTGTCAAGAATTGTTTTCCAATGTCAAATGACCCTTTTCATTTTCTTTTTTGTGGCAAGCCTATGAGGAGGGGAAGACCCGGTCAGCCAGCTTCCTCTCTAGCATCATTCGAGACTGTTTGCCAATGCGAGTATGGACATGTTGCATCCCAAAACCTCCCCCTAATTAGTAATATTATTAAAATGACAAAAAAAAAAAGAATTTTCCTTCCACAGAGCAAATAGTTAAAACGATTGTATGAACCCTTCTGACGAGTAAACTGGATCCACTACATTTGAATTTTCTCGCATGCGTTCAGCAAATTTCGGTGTTCACCCGGAAATTGTCAAGCAACATTTTGTCTCCTATGAACATTTTGCTCTGCTCTTCCTCTGTCCATCGTGAATTGTACGTTATCTCTTAACCTATGTTTACACCATAGTATTCACATTCATCATTTTGGAATCCGATCAATTAACACTCAGCGCAACGCGATGACGTCATGTGAACACGGTGTGCCATTGACTTTTTTTTTGCAAACGCATGTTGCTGCACTGTGCATGGGAGATAGTTTTGATGCCGCTGGCTTTCATGGGGAAGTTTTTGTTGTAGATATAATCGGAAAAACTTGTAGTTTATTTTAATCTCTCAAATTTAGTATGTTGTCTCCGTAATTTTTTACACATCTTAATCGTGACAAATCTGACTGAAATGTGCTATTTCTCGCCAGATAAATCCTATTTGCATTTTATAATTGGCCTATTTTTCCCCCTGAGCTAGACCACAAAGTATTGCGAGAGGCTATTTGCAAAAAGGTCCCATGGAACAATCCCTTGACAGAATGCCTGGATATTCAGATATTTTCTAGGTCTATCGATTACTATAGTGGCAGAGTTTCGAAATTACACCTTACCAATGTTCCATAATTACTCCCGCTCGAACTGGTCAAGAATCATCATACTCCCCGGTTATCCCAATCGCACTAGCGTTCCCTCTTGAAAATACCAACTTGTTTCCTCAAAGGGTTTTCCGGCTATTTCGTAGACGTCTATATGAATGTGGAAGACTATTGTAAGTCACTGCTGAGAATCTCTGTTTTTCCCCCGGTTAAATATGCCTTCTCATACAAACTTGTGGCATTATTACACTGAGTTTGAAGCTGTGTCGCTGTGGTTTAGTGAAGCCTGCCGACATCCACGGCACTGTGACAGATATGTTATCAACAGCTGTCCTTTTTTTTTAGTATTCCTGCCGAGCAGAGGATGAATCCTATTCAAGGCCCAGCAAGGGTGGCGACCTGGATACTGCACCGGTTGTCAGTTGCGATCCTTCACCCAGTACACGGAATAAAGCATGCCCTCTTTTGCGGTACCTTAAAATGGGGTGGGGTAATCACACACGACGGCAACTTGCCAAATTCCTAGCCCGTTGTCCCTGCTCCCATCCCTTGTGTTGAGCGCCCAGCGAGAAAACAACAGGTTCCTTTTTTACAGTTTTGGTATGACCCGGCCGAGGAACCCGGGTGGCAGGCCCGACGCTCTACCAGTTGTGCCGACCACTCGGTCAGCGAACACTCTGTCCGCAAGCACCACAACATAAGGCGTCTGCCGACTCAATTCCAACGAACCAGTTGACCGTGGGGGCTCTAATCGGGCGTAAGAATGAAAGGTGTATCATGGGCGCTGTTGGGGGCGAACATTCCGTGTTCTATTTCCAGCGTCGTCGGACTTTTTCCGCGTGCTTATAATACTATGCAATTGGCCGAGGTCCTGGCCTTCACTTCCGGGAGAGGCCGTGGATTTTGTGTCATGTTTTTTTGTGGTTCGTCCTCGGGATATTTCAATAAGTCTCTTCAGTCAGTCGGCTGTGAGTCATTCTCGTTGGACATCAATCTTCCACTCCTCCAAGTTCCAAGAAATTGGTCGGTCCGAGGAGGAGAGCAAAAGGTTGTGGTCCCGGTGCAGGTCGGAAAATGGTCACACCCCTTCTCGACAATCATTTGAGCACTCTCCTCGAATAGAATGGCGACTTCTCACTTGTACTCCATTTACTATTAAGCGGCCCAGGGAACATAGATTGAGGCTTACTTGCCGAACACGTAAAAACTATCTCAAATATTACGTACCGACTTAGTTCAGCCTATTGCCTGAACCGGTATATATCACATCAAATATCCGTATACAAGAATTCGCTTAGCTATAAATCGTCATCTAGGCCTATCATCAACCCATTGCTCTCTTGTAATTGACCTGAAATCGAATCAAATGCATGGGCACCTGCCAGATAACACCATCATATGATATATGGGAAAAAAAAAAAAAACCAGATTCCGATTTCAAAACCAATCATTTTCCTGTTCAAAAAAAAAAGGATGGAACAAAATCGAGTCGAAAATGACCAGGTGCCTTTTGAATCCATGCGCCATTTGATCGGGGGCGTTTATAAAGTGTATTTATAGACATGGTTGCGTTCACCACAGATGCTTTCAAATGGTCATTTTTGACCGGAACAATCGCAGAATGGAACTGTTTGCTTTCAGGCCAGTCAAACATCACGGGTCCATATTCTCGTCCAATGGTGTTTATCCCAGATTTTTAGGCAATATAATAGAGAGTGGTATATGTTGGGCATGCTGGGCGCCCTACATAGCTATAGCTCACGTTTAAAAAGGGAGAGAGAAGAAAAAAAAAGACGGAGAACAAACAGTCGGTGGCGTTTTGCATAGTACGATAAGTAAAGAATTCAGGCCATCCGAGCAGCACAGAGCCAACATTTTTCCAATGTGGGTTCACTTCTAATCGTTGAGCGTGCTAAGCCAAGCCTGCCTCACACTGTACGGAATTGCTGACCGCAAGGCTTTCGACGGTTGCGGTCAAACTCGCGGTCGCTGTATTACCGTAATTTGTTGAGGCAATGACCGCAACGCCTAATAATTAATTAGCCACTGCGAAGCGGGTCCAACTGACCGCAGCGTTGCGGCGCATTTGAACGAGTCTAAAACATTTCGAAGTTCCGCAAGGCCAACGTAGTCGAGGGGCAAATAAATCGAAGCATGGGCAAATACTGTTCCATAGCCTACCATTTATATTAGTTCATCCCTATAGAGGACCTAGCCGTTCATCATCTTCTTACTAAATTCTCGATTTGAATCTCCGGCATATGACTCCTCTCGTTCAGCTGAGCAGCGAACGTGACTTTCCCGATAGAAAAACCTCGGCTTCCATCGTTTTGTAGTGACTTAGCCTTCACGGTATCACCATCATAGATTAAAACAGGCCAATTTATTTGCTTCCTTTCTTATAATGTTGTTTGGAATAATCTACAATTATTTCCGGGTCGAACACCATCGGTGGTGTTAGGTGGCGAGAACAGTCGCGTTTGTGACCTAGTTATCAGGGTGGTGCCAAGAATTACATACTGATAGCGCTAACTGTTTGTGAGAGAACGGAACGGGAAAACGCATCTCCTCAGCTGCGGGAAAATCCAAAAATATGTTGTCTCGAATAATACAAAATAACATATATATACATATTATTGTGACATCATTCTTTGGCATTGCTCTATACCCCATACCCCCGTCTGTTTACAGCAAAATGAGACACTTTTTCAGAACAGATCTAGAGAATCATATAACAATTTATGTAAAGATACAGTTTATGGAATTTTTATACTTTCAAGGCCTTCCACACACACAGACTCTCATTCCGTCTGATGATGAGTCATCATATTTTTGAAGTTCCCTTCAGCCCGTATTTCTGCCCCCCTCTCCAGCCACGGAGCTACCCATACTCTTTAATCTATGTGTGTTGACCGATATAAAAACTACAATTGCAAAAAAAGCCTCTGTAACTATAGTATTAGGTCAAAATTCGTCATTTTGTGGAATAGGTCCCTTTGGCGAAACAAAGACATTTGTTACGGCCGGCCGGCTTTTTGAAAATGTGCAGACTGATCACCATTTTCTCAAAATAAATGATTGAGTGTTGTAATTTTGACTGAAGTTTTTCTTGAACAATGTATCGAAACGAAGGCATTCCATTTCAATATCATTGATTCTTATTCTCTCTCTCGAGTAATTTTCAAGCTGAATGGATGTAAAGCTGCAGGCTGAGTTGCTGCCCTCTATTTGTTCTATCAGCTTATGCGTGATAACCCCTAGTTAAATTGTGTATACAGGCGTGACAGGTATGGTAGTAGCGGAGATACATTACATGTACATGGCCTCATTGACCATGGAATTACTACTCTGAGTATATTCCATGTTTTGACTCGATGGAGCCTATTTTAACGTTTGTGACTGTAATTCCTAATCATTAACTACGTGGTGGCTCACAAAACATGCCTGAGAAAAGTTCAATCATTGAAATTGGCATTTGTATGTCGTTGCTGTCAATCAGTGAGCGCATGCAAAGGGCACGGGCACTAAAGTTCGGTGAGATCGACAATGTATGGTACCGTACCTTCAACCAGGTGTTTCTGATTTTCTTTGTTGTTTGTTTTCTCTTAGGGTCCGTGAGCAAGTATTAGTGCGTAACACCAGTAAAGACATTCATTGGTCAGTTTGTTACCGAGACGTTTATTGACCATACCGGTGCACCATTTCTCGTTTATTATCAGTATTTCATTTTTTCGGTTTTGCACTATCAATCACTCGTTCTCGTCAATGAGCTTCTAGAGATGTTTTCTTTAATATTTCCATTCAGTTTTGTGGAACCTTCTGTGCTATCTGTTCCACGCTACGACGCTATTGAAACCCCTGCAAAATGAACTAATCTTATAGCGGCAACCGATACAACGCCTAAGTTAAAGTTCGGTCGGTGCTTGCTGTTCTTATATTCGGGTTTTTGTTGCCTCTCTCGTCTTGAATTAACCTTGAATAACTATCAGGTTCCTCCATCCTCATAAGTACAACATACATGCTTACTTGAACGTTTGATTGATGCTTGTATTCTCAGATATCGTGCTCACAACCCATTTCGTTCAGGCTTTCCCCGACCTTGCCTTATTACCCTTGAACTGGTACGGTACAATTAAAAAGCAGGGTTTTCCCTTTACAATCCACAATTACATGTCCCTGTTTTGGTTGTTGCATGATGCTCGGAATCCCTTGATATCGTGCGCACAAGCATTTCATTTCTTCGGATTCTAACTTCATAGATTTCCGCGATCTCCTGATAGTCACTTCACCTAAGTATTTTCAGTTTTGGCCTCTCTCGACCTTGGTTACCTCGAACGATCAAGCAAATACAATGATCAACTGAACTCCATGAACGTTTTTTCCTTGTGGGCATACAACTATGGTAGATCTTATCCCGTCGCAAATTTGAATTATGACGGAAGTGCCACGCGTACTCGCCACGTGCACACATCCACACGCACGCACACACCTCACACACACACGTGAGGCGAGTGGTGTGACTGCGTGCCTTTAGCCTTCGCTGAGGAATCTCGAAAAGTTCGTTGCCTCGATCAGACACGCCACCAGGACTCCAGCAATGCAACTTCTTTGGCAGTAGGCCCAGAGTAAAAGACCGGGACAGTCGCGTGTCCGAGAACGGAAGAAACTCTGATTATCGGAAACTAACTGACCCATGTGAACTCCGTATTAACAATGACCACATCTATCAAGGGAAAATCATAACCGATTTAGACTAGCAATTCGCATTTATTCTTTCCTGCACATGGCCTCATAATACTTCCACTTAACACTATTGATTTCCGCTCAACTAAATCCTGGAAAGTAGTTGAACTCTTCGCATGTGCGTATAGAATTAGAGATGCGCCTAGCCTTACGATCAATACGACCGTCTTTTTACATAGCTAAGCTATGCGGTTTTAGTTGCACTGGAAATTGAGTGACAATGATAACCCTGAAAAAAGTTTGCAAGAATTATTTCAATGAATGCATGGAATGGATAATTCCTGAATGAATAAATTATCTGAATGAATAAATTCATGAATGAATGAAGACTGAATAAATTCATGAATGAATGAATAAAGATGAATGAATGGAATTCTCGCCAAAAACAGTCGCCGATATTTGAAGGATATCACAATAATATTTCAATGTAAAATTTGTTCGATATACCTCGAAACAATTCTCGTCGTGACGTCATTTAACGGCACCGTCCATTATTCGCCGGGGGGTTGCGAGACAATAGTAATACTCCCTTGGGGCGGCTCAGTCGATTTATTACCATTATATTAATCATGTTCTTTAGGAATGTATACGAAAGTAGATACGAGGAACTTACAGCAGTTGATCAGAGGATCTGTATGTCCATTTTTCTTTATACTTCTCGCTAATGCCAAATTTCCGGGAATTTATAGGATATTTCAAAGAAATATTAGAGTTGTAGGAGGCTAGGGAAACTACTCTGATGGGAATCAGGTGGTGATGATAGTATAACGTCCAGAAATTGTATAGAAATAACGTCATGTGCGATAACTTGGCCCGATTGGTCGTCTCTATATGGTGAATAAGAAACGAGTCTAAAGAGCGGTACATAAGATAAGCTTGCCACTGGTAACCGCAGTTTACACCAGAAGGAGACAATTGCATGCATACCACAAGTAACAGGCACTGAACACATCATACCGTACCTAGATATAATATCTATGCCCTAAGCGACTGTGACAGTTTTCCAGGCCATGATGGAATTTCAGTCAACTCTGTCATTGAAACTGAGCACTGAGGCCGAGTTCCCTGGCAACATAGTGGCGGCTAGGATTACTCAGATCGGGGCCACCCCGAATCCTACTACCCCTAATATATTGGTCAAAAGGATTCCGACGGTGTCATCTGGTCTGGCTATTAATATTAAGGTCCACTAGTGTCGATATATGGAAGGATGGCAAAAATATTGGAATATGGAGGGACAGTCGACTAGCTCGGCAGGGGAGCAAAGAACAGTCAGCAACAACAATAGAACTGCTATAGGCCTATATGCCATTTGAAAATTACACCAGCATATACAGATAATGAATATTCATGATTGCAATAGTATAAACTGATAACGATCACGCACCTCGTTGAGATAAACACATTCAATGTCTCCATAACACATCATTGCGGCATCACTGAAGATAGAGTATTTGGTGCCTCCATCTTGGTGTATGCACTATGAGGGACAGGTGTTTGAAGTCTTAAAGGGGCATTTCGTCTTGTAGCCACTGGTGAACACGCGACGGCGTCTTTTTCGTGACGTCACGACAAAAACTGCCTCAGTGCAATTCAGTACCAGTATGGTATATCATCACTATGATATGTCAATGCGATACTTCCGATATATCGTCGGACTGCTTTAACATCCTGCAAACGGAAGCGTCCATTATTTGTTGGGGGCATGCAGCACGATAATGTCTGTCTAAATGTGAATAACACAAAAATGGGATGAACTACTCTAAAGTTGGGAATGAGGATTATTAAATACCAGTACGTATTTTTCAACTATGTGAGTTTCAAAGCAATATGTTGCCGTTTTGAGTGTTAGTCTGAAATTTCACAGGTAAATGGACCCGACCATTCTCCGATGGGTGCTGTGAGACAATAATGCTTGTAATTTGTGAATAATCTAATATGGTTGGTCAGTCTTCCAGGGTATACAAGAATAAAGACAAAACATTGGCACGTCACGGCCTCCGTTTCAAAGATGGAAATGCCATATAAGTGGCCTCCAACTTCATTATTCGAAGAAAAATTGAATTTTCAGAGGGCCTTCCACATTGTTAAGCCGTTGTTGTTCCCTTTTAAGAACTTCTTTTCACATTGTTTATGTTTTCAAAAATAAACAAATAAATAAATAAATAAGAATGTCCTAACCTTCACTCCTGCTCAGTGTATCCCTGTGTGTTCATGCCTCAGGAACTGATCGATCGGAAACTCTTAAACTGGTCCGAATATTTAAAGGGCGACCTCAAGTAGATAGCGAAGGGCAAAGCAGAAGTGATGAAGATCGAAAGATTCTAATCGCTGAACTATTGATTGATTGAAAGAGGCAATGTCGCCTTGTAACATGTGACAATTACATGACGTCACGACAACAATCGTCCCGTGTTATATCGGGACTGAATTTTACATTCATATATCATTGTGACGATATACCGTACCGATATAGAATCGAAAACTGAACGATTGCAGACCTCGCCGTCACTTTTTCACCAGTCGCACTGCACCAAACGACATTGCCTCTTGAAGGACAACTGCAGGCTCGAATACAGCATAGGCATATATATCGTGGAGAATGGAAAACTGTATATATATAGGTCCAAACCCCATGTTAATACGATGTTCCTATGTGGAGTTATTGGCCTCCGAATTTGGCCATTAAGCAGAGAAATTGGGGAGAATCCCAATGCGCAGTAAACGCATGACGTAAACATTGCGACAACAGGACCAATTATGTAGGCATTGTTTCACTTTGTTGAACAAGTCAACATTCAGCAGGAAGTTATGTTGTCTTTCTTTCACCAATGACCAAAGGAACCATTAACACCTACCAACCCACTACAGTAATCCTCTTCCATGGACTAGTGCTTTTCGAAGTGAATTATGTTTGAATCTCTATAGAAGACAAAGAATGTTTGCAGGGTTGTGCAAGTATGACCTCACTTATTATTGCATGATGGAATGTCTTTCGATCTTGCGCAATACACATGCATCACAATACACAAAGTTCAAAGGACTATAAATCCGTAACGGAAAGTCTCTGAACTACGGTTTGATGGACTGACGGCATGCAGTCTTCTCCAGCTATAATTTTAGCCCCTTTATAAATCATCATGCAATTGTCCTCTTGGATTCCATAGAGGCGGACGCGGTATGAACCCGGCAATCCCAGTTTCACGGAGAAGGGGGAAATAAACTGCACAAAGAGATGGAAATGTCATAAATATTGTATGTAGCAACTCACATCATATTGACGGTGGAGACATCAAGACGGACAGATTTTTTTTTTTTCCTGCAGTAATGCGGCATCACTATATACATGGTAGGTTTGTACTATGTCCAAGCTGTACTTTTGTTATGGTCTACTTGCCGAGCAGAGGATCGAACCTATTCAAGGCCCAGCAAGGATGCAGACCTGGATACTGCACCTATTGTCAGCTGCGAATCCCTCACCAGATACACGGAATAAGGCAATGCCTCTCTGGCGGTACCTTAGAGTGTGGTGGGGGGGGGGGGGGGGTAATCAGTCACACGCAGACGGCAACTTGCAAATTGCCTACCCCTCGTTGTCCCTGCTCCAATCCCTTGTGCTGAGCGTCCTGCGAGAAGGCAACAGGTACCATTCTTAAAGACTTTGGTTTGACCGGACCGGGAATCAAACCCCGGTCTACCGGGTGGAAGGCCGACGCTCTACCAACTGTGCCAGCCACTCGGTTAAATACCGTACTATCAGGGAGTCCGTGGTCGTCTATGTAGGCTGTCTGCACCCTAATAGCAATAAAGAAGAAAAGCGAAGTCGCCGCTGATTCTATATCGTGGACGCCATGTATGATAGCCTATTTAGCAGACGCCGTCGAGATAGGCCCAACTGTTTAGATACCCATAATTCATATTTCTTTGACAGACCGTTTATTTACTCCCTGGTTCGGCAAACTTATAAAAACGGAAGCGTCGCCGCCCCAATCACGACTATCAGTCTATACTTCAGCAATTAAACGCACTTTGGTGTTTGCTCGATTACCCTGACTGACTGATCAGCGATAAGCGCCGACTTTGACATTCAGTGACGGTTTCATAGGGCGTGTTTTAGTTTCGAGTAGGGACAGTCCTTATTGTTCATATAGCATCTAAGCGCCATTGTATGACGATTGTCTGGAAGTGAATTTGAGGGATTTAAAAAAATAATAATAATGGGGTACTTTTGACTGATTATTCTAAAATTTCGTGTGAGAATTAGAGGTTTTGTCTTGTCTTCAGCTGATGCCTATAAAAAAAAAAATTGATGTATTTTGCTGTGCAAGCTATGTGAGGTATTCTCGCATGACGTTAAAAAGGTAATCTCGTAACATTTTTATATTCTGCGAGCCTTCGTGAGACAGTATACCTTTATCCCCCCTGTGTTAACTTTAAATAAAACATTACTTTCAAATGAATTAACGTTAACTTAGAGTTACATATTAGCTTCTCCTTCCTTTTCTTCTAACTCAAACAGAACTGCCCCGCCATACCTACGTGACGTCATGCAAAGGACGACGATTGCCCGATATGACAATTCACCTTCAAAGGTCACTGAAAGAGAAGGCCTTACACAATCTCCATTGATCATCGTGTTATACTTCTCTTCTCACTTCAATCGTGTCCTTCGGAGGATTCGCTAATAGCTGCAACATGCGGCACTCACTTCTTTTTACGTGTCACCTTACAGAGTCCCCACCTTTACACGCGGGTCGCGTGAAACAATTGAGGCGACATCCCTTATCTAACGCGCTGCGGAAGAGCGTCGGGCTTCGGATGTGTTTGAACACAGCGTATTCATCTTGAGTCCAGGGCTTACGGTGGGCCTAACCGTCTCCTTATAATTCTCCAGCTCTCGCGAATAATTCAGTTTGTTAGTTTGTCACCTCTCCGGCCATAGCATATTTATAGGCCTACTGTCCTGGTAGCATTCCGTACGTGTATATACTTCATGGTCATTGTCCTGTGGTGTGGGCGTCTGTTTATATCGAAAGGCCCGCTGTCATTCCCCCGTTTGGTCCGAATTCAAGGTCGTTTTATAGAATATTTCAATTTTTCTCGTAAATATCGAGTGGTGTCGATTTATTGAATTTCCCGACGTCAATGATTTCATAATACTGCAGTCTAAGTTCGGTAACTGCATGCCAGTTAAATTCTTCTCGGAAATTCCTCAACCAACTTCTCTGATCAGTCTCGGGAATGCACCACTGCGTCCTATCATTGATTCCGTCGCATACCTAAAGATGCCTAATTACAGAGAACCTGCGAACACCGGTGATCACCGACAATATTTCTTCGGTAATAACTTGCGGGGCCTTTAAAGGCTTGCCGGGATCAGTATCTAGAGTGAAGCAAAGCGATAACGTGAACATTAGTTTACTCCCGTTAGAGCTCTTCGATTCCTATACAAGATAACACTATAGGCTAACACTACACTAATGTACTAAATGTTCATTTGATTACCAAATACGCTAGATTTCTCTGTAAAATACAGGTAACGGTACTTGCCAGATCGACCCTCTTCTCGTTTCCCTAAAAAACACAAACCGAAAATAATTAATGCCCCGTTCACAACAATATGTAGTGATGTTTTTTTGATGGGCAAAATTGATACTACTCGACAATCTTTTCTTCTTCTTATTTCACTTTCGAATTTCAATAATGAAGGTTTTCAAACGGTGAAGGCGTTACCAGATTTCTGAGTCGATTCGCCCGAGTAACGTGTATATACCATGAGCAAAACCGCCCGACCGTAATAGGAGTGTTAGCCTAACACGAGCCAACGTAGCCTGGAAAACCCGAATGCTGGACGGCGCAATAAGTAAATGGAATACTTACCAACGCCGCACTTTCCATCAATCTCATCTAACCATAATGCCCTAGAGTAGACGGGGAAAATTCCGCTAGGAAATGACTAATGGGGCTGAAGTCAAACTAAAGTCCAAAAAGCCCGAAAAGTGCATACTTTCCTTGTGCTTTATGATGCCAACCCCCCCTCCCCCCCCCCCCCCCCCCCCGCCCCGCTAAATGGTTTGAACGATTACGCATATCACACGTTCTGATGCGGTTGCAGATTTTCGTGGAATCTTCACCCTTCACCCCAAAGTTTTACTTTACCTACTTGCTACGCCTCCACTTGACAGCCCGAAGGTGCTTCAGCTGACTAAGGAAATCCTAGTCGGAAATTGAAGAGGCTCCAGGTTATGCGTATAGAAGGAATCTCGCCTACGGGACTCTTTTCGAAGAGTGCCCTGAGTAAAGAGGCAGGTGTGAGAATTCCTGCTCCCGGGATCGCCATTTAACGTCCCATCCGACAGACGAGAGTGTAGTTTCACTCGTGCAGTCACTCTCTTATACAAGAGAAAGGAGCGGGTTGAAAGGTGGTGTCTGTGATGACGCCCGGGTTTGAACCAGGAACCTCAGGCATCGCAGGCGAACACTCTATCCAGTCTCCTGTTTTGCCACCTCACCGCTTTCCCAAAAGTTTACTTATATGCCTCGTGTTATGCTTCCACCCTGAGGAAATTCTTAGTCCATTATTTTAGAGGCTCCAGTTTTGGGTGTGGAAGGACACCGGCGAATCTCGCCTATGGTACCCTTTTCGGAGAGTTCCCTGAGTAACGAGGCGGGGGTGAGGATTTCTGCTCCCGGGATAGCCATTTAACGTCCCCATCCGACAGACGAGAGTGTAGCTTCACTCGTGCAGCCACTTTCCTATACGAGAAAGGAGTGGGGGAAAGTTGGTGTCGTGACGACAACGGGGTTTGAACAAAGACCTCAAGCATCAGGTGGACACGCTACCTTTCCTGCCACCTCACCGCTATATTTCCCAAAAGTTATGCAGCCTGGTATATAAGTCCACGTCTCCCACTTTGCCCGAACTGCGAGTGCAGTAAACGTCAATCAATTCGTTTAGCTCCGCCCACCGGTTAAATAAACATAAACACGACACCAGCGCCCCCGCGACGTCCACAACTAATGACAAAAGGCGCCTCTTCGTAGAGTCATTGAGCTCCTTTCTAGTGTGATCTCTGCTCGAGTACGAGTAGTGGCCCAGACACAGGCAACTGGTATCTGGTAGAGAACACATCGCTTCATTTCATACGTCGGTCGTGCCTATGCAGCGGAAAATTATAAATAGCTGTGCAAACCAATGCCAGTGACGACAATTCAACCACAGACTGTTGGGTTTTTTTTTTTTTAGTGAGAAGAAGAATAAGAAAATACACCGAATGTATTTACATGCTGGAAATAATTAGCTTTTTGTATTTCCTCCCCCAAATTAATTGTGAGTGGATCTGTAGTTCGTGGGATACCTCTTATGGATAATAAACTTGTGGAATTTTCTAGTGCAGAAGACACGATTAAGGCCAATCAAGTGAGGCGACCCGGTCGTCCAGTTCGGGTGCACGCTATTCATAAATCTACAGGGGATTTCGAGGCATCATCGCAGTTTATTCAATGAATTGATTCTCACGCTGGGACTCATATGAAGCAATCGCCGATTTAATTAAACATAAGCTACCAGATTGACGGGAACGCTTATTGTTCAGCGACAACCGCCGACCGGATCAAACACTCGACGGAGGAACAGGTGTGCTCGGGGATTATAGTTTTGTTCCGCGGGAATGTTTGCAAACTTTTCTTTGTAAAATGTGTCAGACGGGGATATAGCTAGGCTGTGAAGTTGATTATTGGAAAAGGAGTTGGTCATGAAATAAACGACCATCAGTCGCATTACCGGCCCTCTTGATCTTGATAGACAGCTTTCGCAGTCCCCGGCTCGGATCCGAAATCGATTGTTATTTAGGCTCCGTAGAAGGCCGGTGGTTGTCTTCCCTTTCAGAAAGAAAAAAAGTGTTCGCTTCATTTCAGTCGAGTGAAGTCAGGAGAAGGATATATTCCACCAGAATAATAATTTGTATCTGAGATTCGCATTAGTTTATATACGTGCACTGATATTTTTTACAGATGATTATGGTAGAATAATTTTCAGGAAATGAGGAATTTCGCGGTTCATTTAAAGTAAGCATCATCACTGGTAGACTGGAGAAGGGTGTTTTGGGCTCAAACAAAGACGTCGATACAAATTAGGCGGCGAGCGTTTTTTCAATGTCTGGGAAATAATTCAGTCTACTAAAATGTTAAAATTATTCTTGTCATGGTTTTAGCAAAATAGGAAATCGTATCAAGACGGGTTCATTCGTGTGAAAACGGAAGGAAGGTTTTCTGCAAGACTGATGCGAGAAACTGTCATATCATCGACCGCCGTGATTTTGACAGTTTTACTGTTTGCGAAAACCAGGCAGTACCGGCATACCGGTTTTCGTAATTAAAGGATTACCCCGATAAATTACGGTCGCCCCCTAGGTACCGGTAGAAAGCCATAAAAGCTGGCAATTGTTTATTGAACGGAAATGGAAAACTCCACTCGAAAAGTTCAGAGCGTGCCGAAGCTTGATAATTAGTTCGAAAAATATGGATTCGCCGTGCCGGTGGGTTCAATGACGCTGTAGAATGTTAAAGGAAGTGACCATATTTTTTCTTTAATGACTTCAGGAGTTTTGGATACGAAATAATCAGAATATTCATCGGAAGACAGAAAGGATTAATTGGTTTATCTTCTAGTAACGAAAAGGATTATATTCATTTCTGGCTCATTACAGAGTGGCGCATAGTATTTCTGGCGAAGCGTTCTCTGTTTATCTATATATTTAACGAACTGGAGTTACCGCGTCACGAACGATGGCAGCAAATTTCAAGGGCGAGGTAGATAGCCGGAGACACTGGTGGAGTAGCGGCGCTTCAGTTTTATTGTGCATAGTGTGTCGTCTATTGTTACTCGCCACAGGCTGTGTATCGAGGACAGTTGCCCCACCTGCGGGAGGGAATCAGGACCCAGACCCGTTTTCACGCCACCACGTCTCCGATCTCGAGGTTTTTCCCGGTGAAGAGGACGTTCTATCGGGAAGAAATAATCCCGTGGTGAGTACCTTGATGTATGGGTGTGCAGGGTGGACTCCAGCCACTACATCTATATAGGCCCAGGTCTATAGCCTACGTATATTGTAGCTGTTACGAATCCCCGCATAGGCTTCCGTAAAAGAGGGAAAAGGTTACCAGTAACAGTTCGGTTTATACATACCTCGAGTTGATTTCCAGTTACTCGGCCAGACCACTTGTTCATATGGTCATTTTGGAATGGATAAAAAAAAACCCGGACTGCTTCAATGTGCTGCCATGGACCAATATCTAGAGTAAAGCAAACGCGGATATCGTGAACTTTAATTGACTTTCGTTAGAGGCTCTTCACTCCCTATACTAGATTACACTATGACTACTACACTAACATGCTAGCTAATGTCTATTTGATTATTACCAACGGGGTTAGGATTTCTTCTTCTTTGTCGAATACGAGAATTAATGTTACTTGCGTATTCAACCCTTTGTCCTTTTCCTGAATTACAGCAGACCAAATAATAGTGCACCGCCAACAAAACAATAATTCTGCCATTTATAATAGTGACGGTTTTGGACGGCAAATATCGTCCACTTAGCATAATTCATTCATTGCAATCGAATTTCGATACGTGACTTTTTTTCGAAGGATGAAGGCGTTACCATACCTGCTGAAGTCGATCGCCGTCGTACATGAACATACATAGTTATATAAATATAGATGGGCGAACCGCCCGCCCGCAATATGTGTGTTACTCTGAAAAAAAAAGAAGGAAAAACTGGTACTGGTACTATAGCGCTCCAAAGCATGGTGACTATTGATGCATGACCTCTAATATGTTTCCTGTGACCCGTTGTTTTACCTCCACGAAACCATTTTATTAGTTAGATGATATTCGCTAGCATTTACAAACAAAATCATATCTTCTCCAATCGAGGTCAAGAATATGTACATGAGATTGGTGTGTGGTAAGTTAAGTTATTCTGCTACTTGCCTACTCAGAACGATTATTCAGATTTTAAGGTGATCTTGAAAGTCCCTTCTTGTTACATAAGTTGGATATTACTCATGAAACGCAATGAACCACTACGCATACTTGCGTTCTTGTTAGTTCGGACTATTCCGGCCCAAAAATATCTAAATGTCATATGAATGTGCATTGAAAATCATGCCAATTCAACTTTGTTCATGTTCATAGCATTTTCGGTTATAAGTTACGAATTTCAAAGATTATTAATTTATCACTGCTAAGTTGGCAATTTTGCGAATTGGCAATTTTTGATGACGTCATATCTACCAATTTAAAAAAAAAGATTAGGAAATATGTCTTTTCCCTTATAATTGGTAGATATGACATCATAAAGGTTGCCAGTTTGCGAAAATCACCAAAAATTATAATAAATTTGAGGGAGCTATATCATTTCAACCGAACATGCCTATAACTTGGAACAAAGTGATATTTGAATGATTCTTTTATTCTCTCTAACATTATAACACACAGTATTAATTTGGCTGGACTTTGCCTTTAAGCATCCAAAAATTATCATCTATCGGACTTGTAAAATAGTTTTGAATTGGTTTTACATTTTACATTTTGTTTTCGGACCATTACCTTGAAACCAAAGAAAACGGTATACACTGTGGGGAAATCCTGTATATTAATAAACAGTAAATTCCAGGCAAAACTAAGTTATTCATAATGTAAATTTATAGTAAATTACAGGCACGCAGAGTTGCCAGTACATTACTGTAGCTCTTACAAATAATGTTGACAGTGTGGTCTTCAGTAAGTAATCCCCAAAGAATCACAGCACATCACTGCACACCTACAGAAACTGCAGTGGTGTCATCAGTTCCACCTTGCTCAGTTTGTACTAGACTGCCTAATTAGTCCTGGGGCGATCGATCGCGAGCTGGCGAGGGCGCAACATCAATCGGACGCTATGTCCTCTATAAACGATGACTATATATTGCTGCTAAAGTATGAATGCCCGAGAGGGGACTCATAACCTTTAAAACTATCTATTCAATAAGGCATTCACGAGCCTTCATGGAACAGCTAGTGGTGAACGCTCTCTTTGTGAGGAGGGTTTAAAGGGAGCAGAGGTTAAACTTGTCCTCTGATCCGAAGGAACTCGGTCGTCTGGACGTATGTTGCATGCCAGGCTACCAGGTTAGTAGGCCTATTCAGGCACGGAGATGTGAAAAGGGGGTAAGGGAGGGCGGTCCAGAGACAAAGTTATTGTGTGAATATGATAAAGTCAATACAGGAGCATCTCATCAGAGGCGTCCGTGCACCCCCCCCCACCCTCCCACACCACCCTTCCTGTTTTCCGCTCTGACTATCACACTGTAGTTGTTAGAGCCCGCGTATTTTTTTAAGAAAATTTGCATATGAAACCATATTTTATGAATTAGAAAAAGGGCAAAAAAGGATGTTCGGTGACTGAGAGCGGGGATTTATTAATGTCACATCGGGACCCGTTTTGCTAGCCCCTTAAAGAGGTATATGTAAATGATGGTTTACTCATTAATCTGTTTTAGATCATAGAAAGATTTCATTCGATGTATGTTCCCCCATTACTTACATTTTCATGTACTGCGCTTTTATATGAGAGGGGAATGAATTTGATCTCAGAGTACATCCCATTCGTGTACTTTCATACGGTTACACAAGTTGTAGTATTTTTACACAGTTCTGGGGTCAGTATAGTCACACATTGTGTTGTGTGTACGTACGCACCACAGACGGCTACTAATCACATCGTTGTAAGATCTGCCACCTCGATCTATGGTCACACATTCTTTTCAAGGCCGTGAACTCCTTACTAACTCTACCCCAGGTTAAATTCACGCTTCGGATATTTTAATATTATAGCATATATCAGCCTATATCAATTGCCATACCGGTAGTAATTTGTCACCGTATTTTTGTTGTAGTCTAGCCTATACGGTTGTACAGTTGTGTTTACAAGAGGTTATGCACGGTACAATCTCCTGCTCCTCGTGACCCGGGTTGCCGGGGTGGTGTTGCGGGTAGGAAGCGGGCGATACGTTTAGAATGCTCGAATTGTTATTGGGTAATTTGGCGCATCGTTTCGATTCATAACGATTTTGAAGAATTCATCCGACCGTCTCATGTGCGTGAACTTTTCGTGAAGTTACTGTATTGTAATTATTATGCAACCTGCTGGCGTACAATCGGCCTATACATACATGCAAAACCGTGTACAGCAACTGTTATCTCTCAATACAATATTCCACGTTCCAACCTGTCACGTCTCGGCGGCCGAAACGAGCAATTTATTCCATTGAACTTTCCGCGACATATCGCCCCCCCCCCCCATAAGGGCGCAGCCACTGGTCTGAAAGTTGGGGGAAGGGGTCAAGAACATTTTTTTTTGAGGGGGGGTCCGAAGCAGTGGTGGGAAACATTTTGTGTGTGGAAAAATCATTTTGTATGGAGGCCTTCCAAAAGTTGGGGGGTCATGCCCCTGCGGACCCCCTAGTGGCTGCGCCCTCGTCCCCCAACCTTTCGTCAGCCTTGAAAAGACATCCAGTGGAACGGGCTATTTAACACGATATGAACGATGCAATAGCTGTACAGTTCTGTGCATGTAGTGGTTTTTCTTTTTTCATTTGAAAAAAAAAAAATGTTTGGTGAAATTCACTGATTAAAGTACGTTAATTACGTTACTTTCATGTCCAAAGTAGCTATCAATTCGAGTAATCACATAGGCTATGAATCCTTCAGAGTGCAAGGACGGTTATGACAGCACGAGGGAAATCCTACTGTCTCTGAAAATTACCTACTAATTTGGCTCTCCTGAAGAGTTGATGTGCTCTGGTTTAGGTCGTTTTCAATTTTACTCCAAAGTGTGAAAGTAGCAGTACTTTCTCCAACAGTCCATACCATCTGCATTCAACCTGTTACACATACGATCAACCGCAGCCCGCATGGATGGCTGGGATCTGTTTAGATTAGGACCACACTTACAGAAATCTTGGCCAAATGGGAATTATTGAAGTAAAGTACTGAAATAAAAATCACATATAGTTATTGTCATCAATAATAATAATATAATAATAATAATAATAATAATAATAATAATAAGAATAATAATAATAATGAGGACTTGATGAAGCGCCTGGTACAATACACAAAACACATGTGTAACTAGTACACTGACCCCTGAACTGTGTAAAGGTACCATAACATTGTGTAACGGTATGAAAGTAAACGAATGTGAAATCTGGTTCAATATTAAATTACTTCCTAACGTGCGTTTGGGTTCATCAAATCGTCCTTGCTTGTTGATCGTGGAAAAAAGACGCTCGGAATCGATTCCGCATTGGAGAAATTTATAAACTAAAACTAGGTAAAGAAGAAAAAAAAAAACCTTCCGGGGACGTGTCGCTATGCAGCTAGCGTGACCATGCACCGTAGCCGAAAACGGATACTACTGTATATACCGAAATATATTTTCTGTTGCTAACTCGTACTATGTAGTAGCCTATATCTGTGAAAGTTTTTTCCTTCTCTATTTTCATTTCTGCTGGACGGGCTGATATCTTCGGGCCCGAAGCCTTCGAGTGGTTCTTCGAAAATCTTGGTTTTCGCTGCACAAAACATTGTTCTTCACTTCCTCAGACCCCTCAATCCCCCCCCCCTTCCCCCCCCCCCCCACATCTTTAAAAATATGGTTGTCTCTCCACTCGAAACGTTGCGGTAGTGAACAACACGTATATATCATGATAAAATGCACGTTCGCAATTACGTATAGCCCATGCATACATAGGCTATACGGGAATTAATGCACGCACAAAGTGGCCTACCGGCACTTTATCGGCGCCTTTTAGTTTCAATACGCTTGCAAGATTACGAAAACAGCGTAGCCGGAGATGCATTTCGTTCCTCGGAATTGTCTATTTAAATTGGCCATTACGTCACCCTGAACGTAAATGAACCCATGGAGGCTGTCATCGAGGTGACGGATATGGCTCTAATCAAGGCTTCTCGTCATCATAAAGGTCCAATGAACAACGATAAATGTCGCGGTAGTGCTATGAATAGCCTCGGATTTTACTACGCGAACCGGGGGCCTTGGCATTCCCCCAGAAACAACACACTCATGATGTGTATAAAGATTTGAAGATTTACGTGTGTTCACGCATCTTGCACCATCACTATAGGCTATCGTTAGGAGTTCCACAAGATATTGTTCCATCAATCAGAAGCCTAGAACGATATGCCCCCATTAGAAAACATTATTTCCTATGATTTTCAACACGGTGTCGAGTTGATTACGGGTTCCGGAAGCCGTATAAGGCTCACCAAGGAACCCTGGCCGTATTGATCGTGGATGAGCACTCGCCTTCTCTTCTCGACTAGTGCTCAGATGATAACGAGGCAGGGGTGTAACCAATCCCAACCTGCTCCCGGGACCTGCCATTTTACGTCCCTATCCGAAAGGACGATCAGCTGATCAGTGAACTCCAGGGCCCGACCACTTTCCCGAACCTGGAGGAGCGGAAGTTCAAGTTCAACGTAAACTGCTCACAGTCGACAGTCGAGACTGCAAATATCCCGTAACAAACCCCAATAACTCCAGAAAGCCCACTGCATCACAGCGGAACTTTGGCCAAGACCTCGCCCGTCGCAAATGCAGGTACAGCCACCCAGAGGAAAACGTCCTGTGACTGCTTGAAAAAATGCATGCGCTCAAGTTAAATATTTGAATCTGTCCATCGCAAGTTCCTCGGTACTTCTCTTATATCCGTGAAGTATGCTTAACATAAACTAACCAATACAGAAGAGTTATACAAGACGTTTGAATGACACAGACGCGAGACGGGGTGTGGCCAAAATAAGAAAACATCATTAGCTAAGGAAAAGGGGTGACGGATCACTATTTTCTTAAGAATAGAAAAGGATTTGAGTGCTGTAATTTTGGATGAAGTTCTTCCTGTAGATGAGGAATCGAAGATGGCATTCATTTCCAAATAATTGATGCTTATTTTTCTCGAATATTTCAAAAGGCTGAATGGAACTTTAATTGACAATCCAAAGGGCGTCAGGTTCGGACATGTGACTGTTTAACAATAAATTCTTGACAATAGGCCTATGTTTTGTATTCCCCCTAACGGTAAATCAGGAAAATTGGTTTAAGATGGCCTATGTGACCAATATTACGTAAATCAATCGTGTAAAATTTAGCGGAATTGCGCAAGTGAGCCTGAATGATATTTAGTGACTTCGGATAATTTGAAATGAATTGAAATAATTAACCATGTGGGTCACTTCCCGACGGTACCAGTTTTTTCGCCCATCAAGTATTGTTGAAAGTATAAGCGTAAAAAAATGAGAATTATCCTACCAAAACTAGTTTAGTTTAGTTTAGTGACAGAAGGGTTAAGAAAGGACAGAATCCTCATGAAAGATTCTAAAGCCAAACTTATTAATTCAGTGAGAACAAATATGAACAAGATTGCAATCATCGAGTTGCGGATCTCATCGGCAGCGCTGAAAATTTGAAAACATTCAGTCTTTCTACCTCCGATATCTGCCAGAAGAACAAATATGTCTGAAACAGTCTTTTCCCTAAAGTATTCATAGTCATAGAAATTTCAGGAACATAAATGCGGGAAAAGCTCTTTGTTTCGATACTTTCTACCTTCTTCTTAAAATTTTGAAACCATTCAGCTTCCGATCTCTACTGCAGAGCGGAGTGGCTGCGGTCAAACTCCGAGCTCGTAAATCAGAGGTTGTGGGTTCGAGTCCGCGTAGTACCCATGAACGAAGTAATCTCAAACTGCTTCTCTCCAATCAGGTGTATGAATGGGAACCTGTGAGGAGCTGAGTACAATCAGCGCTGAATTAGCAGCCACATACTCTCGGGATTGTCGGAGTGCGACTGGTTCCAGAAGAGCGGGGCTGGGTGGTAAGGGTTGTGAGGGCGCACGTGAAGCAGCTGTTAGCTGGGTGATGTGCGCTGTATAAGAACTACAGTATATATTAAAAAAACAAAAATTTCAAAAATTTCAAAAAAGTTTTCAATCCACCTCATTTCCAATTTTAATAATCTTCCCTAATTTGTGTGGAAGATAATCTGACTTCGGACTTTTCAGCGTGTGCAAATTTGACCATGTTGCGGTTCCACTCCAAAGAGGAGATATTGCGAAAAAACAGTGGTAAGAATAGACAGAACGAAGACGCACACAACACACGAACACACACACACACGCACACAGACTTAATGGACACCTTCGCGAGTTGCCCCACAATTTGCTGGATCACCCAATACCCATGGGTTACCCACCATAAGTATACCTCAGTGGTAGTTCTCAACCACACTATTGTTACTAGATCAACCGTTGCTATGGCAACGAGCGACAGCAAATATAGGTGGCCGGAAGGAGACTGACGATACATATCTCATCCGGCCTTTCGGACGATGAGATAAAACTGTCTCCGATACCTAAAACTCGTTTGTAGAGATAGAGACAAATTCCATAGCGATGGATGGAAAATCATCCCAATAAAATGGAACAGTACCGAGTAGATAGAACTACAATACCATCGCATCAGGGCAAGTTGATTCCACATTGGTGGATTTTTTTGTTGTGTTGCTCATGGGGTAGCCACAGGTTGACTCCAAGGCAGGACCGCAATGAGGCCTGGTGGGTGGGTGCACGTTCATGTCGAAAGCGACGTCCGTAGGAGAGAGTCACAAGAGACGAAGGAGCCGTCGGGTTGCTTCAGCTAGCTTGCCCACGGCAACCGCAGCCTTGCATATTCAGATAGTACAAGTATGTTGGTCCTTGCTCGATGCTCCTCGCGGCCACCAGAGACGGGAACAGGGAAACGTAAGGGGTAAGCAACTGGAATGGTCGCGGTCTGTGTAGTTAGGATCCCACCTCCAATTCGACGGTGAGACTATAATACTAATATAATAATAATAATAATTAATAATAATAATAATATAATAATAAAATAATAATAATAATAAATATAAAACAAAACAACAAAACAACAACAACAACAACAACAACAACAACACACAACAACAACAACAACAACACAACAACAAACAACAACAACAGCAACAACACAACAACACAACAACACATAATAAAAACATTATATATGGTCGGATTCCAAAGTACGACGCGGGGTGCTTAGGAATGTTTTAGAAACAGATTACGGTGATGAAGAGAAGCGACTCGAATAAGTCCAACAAACTGTATAATGATATACCGACGGGACGATATAAATACGTAGACTCATTTGTATAGGACGTCTTGGCTCCATGTGGAAGATATTCCAAAGAACCCATTGCGGCAATGGGGCCCTCGACACCGCATGATACTAGTGATAATTTAACCTGCGCGGTGCTTCTTCAATTTAATTGGAATCAATTCTGCCCCTGTCGACCCTATTCTTATTTCTGCCAAACGATTACAGCAATAAGCACACTTTTACGCCCAATGCTCGCCGTTAATTTGGTGGTTGCCTTGCCGAGGGGGGAGGGATGGCATGATTTGATGATGGAGGTAAAAAAAAGGGGGTCATAAAAAAATTCCTTCGAATAAATTTGCGGCATCAATGCCGCCATTGGGAAGACGAGGGTGATCGGTTTTTCGGATGGACTGTCACCGCTACGGAAACTTTTTTCCCTCAATCTCTGCAAACCAACTGCGGTATTCGAACACCTCATTGTCGGTACTCGCGTGAAATCCGCGTCGCTGGTCTGCCGGCACCCTGCATTCGCAACCGCAATCCGCACCTAGCCCTCATTCCGTTAATCTTGCTGAGATCCATACAAGTGTCCACACTTTTTTTTCAGGGTGTAAACAACTGTAAGAGTGCGCGTAGGCCTGCTACTATACTAAAAGACAAGAGCGTGCAATAGCTGCTATATACCGGTACCCAGTGTGAGTTAAATGCCGCTATATTTGACGCTGATGGTACGCACCTATTAGAATAATAGTTCATCCCCTGGAAACGTTCCTTTTCTTTCTTGTTTACCCATGAACGACTGACTCGTTAGAATTGTTTTCCAACTTCCCAGGGACATCGTTCTGAATCCAATTTTCTGTCACCATGCTCATGCCGTGTCAAATTATTGAGGCAGGGTTTCCTCGATCGAGTGTAAATAGGTCCTAACAGCCTGGATTGCTTGGTTTGGGAAATTGCCGAGGTTTCCTATCGGAAGGCATTGCTATGTTAATCAGATTTGGAATTAAACAAATCGTCTGAAGACTATTAGATACAAAACAGTCGTTCCCAGTGATTACACCCTGCGCTGCGTGAGCAATTTAACTTTAGGTCGATGAGAACAGTACGAGTGTTTCATACGATGTGTTACTTAATGGTATCTTTGTATTCATTATTTGTATATTAATTTTTTAATTTTTGTTCATTATTGTATATAATTTTATTCTCCCAAAAGGAGAAGAAACTTTGCCGACTGTATGTTAGGGTGGTCGTCTGTGTGTGTGTGTGTTTGCGTGTGTCGTTAGCTCTTTGGAGTTTTTAGCTATTACTCCAGTTTGAAGGGACAAAACAACGTTCAATTGTATGCATGTCTAAAAAGTCACAAAAACACATTATTCTGTAGAAATTGAGCGAAATTGTCGAAAAAGTGGAATTCAGGAGGGAGGAGGAACACAATTTTTTACACAATTTTCAATGTTTTCCAGATATTTGATCGATTCCGTGACTGAAATGATTGGCCAAATCCGTAATAGAGGAAAAAGGCGGAAATACACAAGAGTTTTTCATGTGGGATTTTTGAAGAAAACTTGACTTTTTGCCATTTGAAAAAAATCAATATATATTTAGAGATTGGAAGGACCAAAATAGTTCGAAATTTGAAACGAGTACGAGTTTCATGTATTAAACAATTTTGTTCAGCAAGTTTCGCTGAAAAATCTTGCAATTTCTATGGACATTGATTTTCTGAAGAAAAAACTGGGTTGTCCAGACATATTGATGAGATTTACACTCCTTGTAACTTGAAGCTATTTGGAGATAGAAAACGACGAATAGTAAGTTTCACATTTCCGGGAATGCCGATGGGTCTTGCAACTCCAAGGAGTGCCCCTTTGTTTTTATTGCAGGAGGAAATGGGGAGTGGGGACCCTTCGCTAAGGACAACGTAACGAATATCCCTATGGTATATAAATGTGTGCGTTTCAACATTGTCCAGAGGGGCACATGGGAAGCACGGCTCTGTCGCCGGGCAGGACCAGGGTACTTTTCTTCTTTGGGTCCACTCTGGGATGTTCTTTAGCTCGGTAGCCACCGTCAGTGGATTAGCTTTCAAAGCAAGTCATCGTGTTGTTTCGTCAAGCCGTTCGTTCGTATTGCTTCGTATCTTTTCACGCTTGGCTAAATAGAATATGAGAGGGCTACATAAGATTTCGACCGTAATATATACTATAGCCTCCGAATCCTGATCAGATAAGCCTACATGTGAGCTATTTTAATAATTTAAAGAGGCGGTTGTCGTCTGGGAGCAGCTGGCGGTAAAATCGTAATCGACGGCAAAACGTTGTATGACGTTCACACAAAAAATCGTCTCACGGTATTTCGAAAATAATTCATATTGGCCAAAATTATTGTGACGATATGCCGTGTAATATGCCTAACGGCATCTGGACGGTTCTGTATGGTGGACGTATGCGAACCTTCGCCGTCGCTCTCTCTCATAGCTGCGACAGACGACAATTTCGCTTTAATCGCAATACCCCCTTTTCTGTACCCCATATGCCACCCTATATCACAACTCGAACGTGGTCAAATTTGTTGCTGATGCGTTCGACACCTAGACAAATTGAGGCTCTACTTGTTTATTTCTCCCCCCCCCACAATGAATGAGCTCCTTATCGTCTTTGGGTTAGGTTGTAAGTCACATCAGAGGCACCAGAGGTTTAAGCCTGGAAACCAGTTAGATTGGGGTGGTCCGATCAAAAATTCAAGTTTTTTTTAAAACTTTTTGTGTTTGAGGAGGAAAATAAAACCATTGTGTTGAGATGGACCAAGGCATTTTGGTCGTGAGTTTGAAAAAGAGATGGTGAAAAATTGATTCGCGTATAGGTCAAAAGATATCTGAGGTAAACAGAGGGCCAAGGTTGGCAAGGGATCTTCAGGCATTTTGGCCTCATGTCTGGTTTAGTTATTCAATATTATTCACGATTGGAGTGATTAAATCTATATTACCACTTGCCTCAGGAATTTTTAATACCACTCATCGTGCAGGGTGTGCAATAAATTTAATTGACAGGGGACGCACTGTTTTCTTGCCTGCACTGATAGGATGTGATAGTCTACATTCCTTCCGACGAATACGACCCATCAAATTGGAATATTTTATCATAAATTTCTAGCATCTAATTATAAATATATCGAGTGGTTAAAAAAGGTATGTTGTTTGTGCTTCCAGTAATTTTTAAGTTTAGCGCTACTCAAGAAAAACATTTATGTTTAATTTAATATCTCATGTCATATTTCCTGGAACACAAACAAATGCGACACAAATTTGATGCTGCAGTGCGCCATAAACTGCGCATTTTATGGCTATATAGTTATGTAGGCTAATTATATATATAGTTAGGTCACAGTCAGACATGTTGGAATGTATGCATGTTCATCATGCTGTGTTACTATAGGGATTTCCCCAACAGGACAACATTACCAACTCCTATATATTTAGGACAAACGTCACAATAAACAAACGAGCGAACGAAGAGGAACGAAGAGGAGGAAAAATTACCCGGGTATTAATAGATGAATTGAGTTCACAGGCTGAGGGAATGTTGAAGCACTTCAATGACACATAAACGAAGTTATTGTCGAGCATATTTATAGCAGTACCATAAACTTTTGCCCCCCCCCCCCCCACTCCACCTCTCAGTCCGATTCTTGGGGATACTTGGTGGGTCAATTTTTAATTCAAATACTTGAGTTCCATTCAGCCTTTATTTCATGTCCTCCTTTCTAGCGACGAACTACTCATACTGTAGTAATCTAGTGTATGACCGATGTAAAACTACAATGAAAAAAAAAATCGTTGATGATACGATAGTATTAGGTCAAACTCTTGTCATTTCGTGGATTATAATTTGTTGTGGCCGGCCGGCTTAAAAAAAATCGCGGACTGATCACCATTTTCCCCAAGAATAGAAAGATTTGAGTGTTGTAATTTTCACTGAAGTGTTCTTGTAGACGAAGTATCCAACGATGGCATTCAGTTCAATATCATTGATGCTTATTTATCGATATTCCAAAGGCTGAAATGGAACTTGAATTGTTCAGATGCCCCTTTTTGGGGAGCGATCGATATAGGCAATAGTTAACCCCCTTATTAAATCCTATGAGTTTATTGACACATTATTGGGTCAGAAGGGAACCCCAAACCAAATTTGGATCAAAGAGTCTGACCAATATTGGAGTGAATTTGACCCGACTGGTCCAAAGTTCCAGGAGGAGTTGATTTGATCATCCTGACCCATTTATGGATTAAAATAACCCAGATTTGTTCGACCCGGATATATATCCACTGTATTGTCCGTCCGATGAGAGTTGGTCGAGTGCTTAGTTGTATAGCTGATACTGTTCAACCACAAGTTCAACACGTACATCTGTTACACATCACTGTCCTGTACGGTAAGGCATTAAAGTTCTCCTCTTGCAGTCCCCGTTTAACGACATTCGGGGGTTAGCCTTCCATCATCACTCCCATCCTGCACATGCAAACCATAGGGGCGATAGTTCCTGGTAAATCTGGTCGGGCTATTGTTTGAGGCTAGTATTCCATAGATACGGTTGTGGGGTGAAGCATGACACCATGAATATCGATTCACGCGAGTACAACCTGAACCAAACACGAAAAGTATTTAAATCATCGCAATTAGTTTGGAAGTGAAGGAGTTAGAGACGCGTTCCGTCGCGGCAAAAATGTCCTCTCAATGGAATGGAACGAACACTGAGCAAAATTACCATTTGAACGGATCCGCATATTCCTCATCACGGCCAAATTGTTCTATAGAAATCTTCCTTAATCAAGCGAACATTTAACGTTTTTTGTTTTTTGTGAGTTGCTAGATATTTATGATCTTTTTCCATTATTATGCAGCTAAAGTCCTTCTAAAACTTCAACCTCTCTTGCAAAATGATGATTTTCACATTCATACCGCACACCACATCCGCATCCATGAACCCTAGCCTAAGGCTGGGATATCATTGAGTGTTGCGTATGCGGGTCCGGGATGGATGTGAAAATCACAGATTTACGAAAAAAAGAACATGGTTCCAGAAGAAAACACACTGTAAGTTTGAGGAAAGACAATAAAATTGCAGTAGCCCATGAATGCATACGCTGTACGTGATTTGAGGTACTTTTTGAGATAGATATTCAAATAAAGAAAGGCAATACAGTTGCAGTAGCCCCTGAATGTCACTCTTGCTGTAAATGCTGTTGATGTACTTTTTGAGATAGATATTCAAATAAAAAGAAAGGCAATTAAAATTGCAGTAAGTATAGCCATGAATGCATCGTGCTGTAAATGCTGTTGATGTACTTTTTGAGATAGATATCCCATGAATCCCTTCGCAGTGATACGTATCCGTATGGTACAAGAGCTTGTTTGTTTGTTTGTTTGTTTGCTAAGTGTTGGTTTGCCTCCATTTGGATTTTGTTTGGCCTCCGTGGAACCAATATCGATCTTTGCGAATTAAATAAGACATATTTAGCCGGGGCCCGGCCCCTATCAGCTCAGGTGATTTCGCGATTTTTCAAAGCCTATACTAGACCCGCATACGTAACGGCAAGGGAGCAGCCACTGTCAGAAAGTTGGGAGGAGGGGGGTCAAGAGCGATTTGGGGGGTCCGAAGCAGTGATGGGAAACATTTTTATGTGAAAAAATTATTTTGTATGGAGGCCTTCCCAAAAGGTGGGGGTATGGACCCCCCTGACCCCCTAGTGGCTGCGCCCTGAACAGGGACTCCCAGGCCGGGACTGTCTTGACGATGCCGGTGGACAGGGGATTTACGATACCTTCCCAAAAGGCGGAATTCCATGAGCGCGGTTTGCGGGATGGGGCGGAAGTCAAGCGAAAATGAGATGTGGAAAGTGCCCGAATAAGCTGGATCCCAGCGTTTTGCAGAGATAGAAACAGATTCTATTGAGACAGAATTCAATCGAGTAATTTGGAACGGGCACAGAAAAGGCAAAGGTACCATTAGCCATTCTGCAAATAGCCTCTCGCAATGCATTGTGGTCTAGCTCAGGGGGCAAAGTAGGCAATCTATGGAAGGCCAAAGAGGGAATTCAGGGGATAAAATGATTTTTCATGTCGACATTAGCACATTTTAGTCAGAGTTGTCACGATAAAAATTACCAGATTTTTTTTTTTTTTTTTTTTTAGAGAATATGCACAGACAATGAGAAAGGTAATTGAAATTTCCAAGTTTTTCCAATACAAGCTTACACAAAACTGCCCTCCTGAAGTATCCCAGAATGCATTAAAAACTATCCCACAGTGCACCGCAACATTGCTATTTGCGTTGATACCAACGCGGCATTGATGATGCCCGCATTCCTGAAATGTGGATTGTTCTTCTCATAAAGCCAATTATCGCTCATTATTCATGCGTTGCTACATATTCATTATCTTTCCGAATCAGCCTAATGTTTCAAAATTTTACTGCCACCAGCACCCGCCTTAGAATCTCGCCTGAAAACTGCATGCGGATTGCGGGCTGGGGTGAACGTGCATGGTTCGACCCCCACAGTTTTTCCCTCGTCGTTCGTTCAAGATGGGGTAAACACGCGAACTCACCCCAAATGCGTTATCGGGTTTGTCAGGATCGATAATATTCTTTCTGCTCAACTTTTGTTTCGTCAAATCCGTTCAGGTTCAAAAGTCAACTCGATGTCTCATAGGGCCAAATTTCATGGCAGGTTTTAGTGCACTGTAGCTACTATCCGTCCTAATAGCCAGTACGATCATGAGGCCTGGGAACGCCAGCAAGTTGTCTAACGTAAACGTACAAGTGTACAGAAGATCTTTCGAAACTAGATGCCGGAAATTACGAATCCTGGGGGGGGGGGGGGGGGGGCAACAACTACACAGATTTCTCCCCATACTTATCAACAAAAACATTTGAACATGGGGTGAATTGGTTACATTTTCAAATAGAGGTGACAGATTAAAAAGGCCGTGACGATATTGCTATGGGGGGGGGGGAGGGGGACCTGACCGAATCTCCTCTATTCCCCCGAACTATTCTGTGGTGAGCATGCGCACTTAGAACTACGAACTGGGTTATTGTGATCATCTCCCCCACCCATCCTAACGAGATGTCGGCATGGAGTTTAGGCTACTCGATCACATTTTACCATTTCCTGTTCAACGTTTATAATTCTTTCAGATCGAAAGCATGCTAAACAATTTTTTAGCGATATTTTCCTCTCACACACTCCCCATTATTCTCCCCCCCCCTTTATTTTTTTTAAATAATCTTACATATCTGCATTCCATTAGTTCAGCAGCTACCCTTTAATCTCGAGTACCTGACGGGTATATGAGCACCTGCTCGTTGTGACACTTGGGTGTCGATTGCCGGACGGGTCCGCTATAGAAAGGGTGCTAAAAGTTATATCCGAGGTGACGATATTTCCGGGAAAACTAGGCCTTTTGGGTGATGCGCGTGCTACATCGTTCTCGAGTCTGCGTTCGATACCCGGTGATTCCCAGGGTATTTCAGTATGATACGATTGCTGTGTTCCAACCCCGAACTTGTTCCCAAGTTAGTTAGAAGATTGGATTGTCTCTGCTAGCCGTCCAGCGGAAAAGCGACGGCGAATTTTGCATGACGTCCGGACATAATATCGTAATGGGGGCTTATATGTAAATTTGAAAGCGATACTTTTCTACCTTTATTATTATATCAATTTGATTTGAACGGAAAACTTGCGGAAATATACCATTTGGTTACAATTTATCTAAATTGCTGGGTGAGTATATTGTTTACAAGATTTATTTTAATTGACAACCTCCATTTTCTTTAACACCTCCCGCACCTTTGGTCAGAGTTCCAAAGTGAAACTTCGGATAATAATATATATAAAAAAAATTAAAAAAAACGGATTTATAGTGCCCCTTACAACCCAAAAGGTTTTTCAAGTATATGAGGAGGACAAATAATACAAACAATAAATCAGAATCAAACAAAGTCTTCTTAAGCTTAGTTTTACAACTGGTGAACTGTCTGACTGTAGGGGCATGTCGAATAAAAACGATGGCAGGTTGTTTCTAAGAGCCTAGTTGAAGCCGCAACGGAAGAGACACGGCAGCAATTGGTAGATGTCTTCACATATTGATGTGGTGAGGCGACGAGAAGGAGCTCATACGAGACACTAAGAGTAGTACTGTCGGTATAGATAGAGATAAGTTCCTCTATAAATTTAGGTGCGAGATTCGAGATTGATCGACTGAAGGTGAGAAGTGCAGCAGTATTCACGTGAAGCAGTCTCCTTGGGGTCGATGGTTATACACAATATTCATTAAAAAATCGTATGAACAATGTTAAAGTAAGAACAGGCAACTTACAGGCGTTGGAACTTCGGGGATTTGTAATTGTCTCACAGAACTTTAAGAAGCATACGCCATTTTCCGCGTAATTTCCAGAAAAATTCCATGGACAGTTGTGGATTTTAACATATACCGTATGGTGTGGGCTGTGATCCTGTAGTTCTCATTGGCTGCGTCCTTGGATATCATTGGCGCAGTTAGTGTAGCAACACGAGGCCCTCTCGGGAGACCGCACTGAAATGTAGTACCCGGGCGAATAATTAAACACATCTTTAAATAATATTTTGAAAACAAACGCGTGTTTAACAGTTAAAAACATCGTGTATTTGAAAATCACGGTATATCGCTATATACGGTAGTCAATATACCATAGTATAGATACGCGCGGTTTTCCGCTGTCGTCACGGTTTTCCCGAACGGTAACATCTATTATGGCCGGTGTGCGAAACGATATTCCCTCTTAAATGTTCCATCACGTGGCGCCTGCACCGTGACCTTGCTCTATTGAGTAATGTTTCCCAAACATTAAAGGTATAACAATACAGTTATCCAGCGGCCTGACCCTTCCCGTGCGTTCTACAGACTCGCGAGAGCACATGGACAAACTAATTATAGTTTTTTCGATGTGTGACGTTTTTTTATGGAGGGACCCGCAAAGCGAAAACTAAATTTCAGGTTCACTTATGGTTCCACAATAAACCCTTTGATCATAAAGAAACATGTATATACCCACATCATTGGTCGATAACCGGCGGCGACAACAAAAGACGTTTTGTCTACGGTTACCGACCTACTAAATTTGTAAATCCTTGTTCTAATGAGTTGTATAAATTGATTTCATATACCGCTGCCCCACCAGTTTTGTCGTACGTCTTACAAACGACGCCGTCCATCTTTTGAAAGGTGTTCCCAGAAGATAGTGCAGGAATACTTGCTGGGTAATCGTGGTTCAAATCCTGCTGAGCACGACTCGGAACGATAATTCGAATGCAGCTAGCTAGAGACAATGCTCAGGTTTTACAGAGAAGACGGTGGGTCACACTCTTGTATACAGGAGCGTCATAGAATTGATGGGCTGTCCTTGGTGAATTTAAAGGGTTGACTTTCTAATAACAACGACCTCCGTAAGGAACGATTGTCCTGATAAGTCGTGACGTGACAATTTGGGCCCGGGGTAATTGTATAGTAACACGGCTGTAGTTGGCGCATTTTGTAGAGAAAAAAAATGTACAATAAATTTTCCATCAGATTAGCGTGTATACGGCTCGTTGTTATACCATCCACCGTACTAATTCCCGCGCAAAATATAGACCCAATGGGGGAACCTGAACGGGCGCGATCCATTTTGAAAAGTGGGGGGGGGGGCACATCGAATGCAAATGACCATCTACTAGCGGAGCGCCACCATTCGTTGGCGCGAAGCGTACAAGAAATTTTAGCTGTTCATACCTCAGCTCGCCGGAAACGGCACTGCCAGGACTCGATAGCGCCCATCTCATGTGTGATGTGAAAGAACAAAAAAAAGTGTCATTGTGCATACTAAGATGATTCACCGCATCCAATATCACACATGGTATTTTTTGAATTACCTTTTCTACTATGGCTTCGCTTGCGTGGGTCGGGGTCTGCCCAAACGGTCTGATGGATCGAAGGGAAAAGGCCATAGGCCTACGGGACCCTCCAATTGGGGAGCAGTGAATATTTGGCCGAGTCAATCATCCAAACTACAGCGCGCGGAAGCGCGTGTAATTTTTTTTGCATGTTTTTCGGGCATTTTTCGAAAAAGTCAGAAGGAGAAATTCCGATTTTTTTCACTTTGCCTTTCTCCTTTCCAATTTTTCCACGAATTTTTCATTCTTCAGACAAATTTGGGGGGGGGGGGGGGAGGGGGAGGGGGCAGTCGCCCACAAGGCTTCTGATTATTCGACGTGAACAAAATGATTCGAAGCATTACATCGCATTATTCACAAACGCGGGTAAAAAAAGCCATTGGAAAAATTTATATACTTGGGCCTCAGTTTAAAATTCGAGCACCGGTATGTATGAAACATGGGAAATCCCTGGGACTAGGCCCTTGTGAGGTCCAGATGTTAATCTGGGGTCCGCCACCTGGAAATTATAGTTGGACTTAGACAATTCCAACGCGATTATTGTTCGGTTGAGACAATAATTGATCAGTCTTAGACTGATCATCCAAATTATGATTATCCACGTGAGCCACCGCACACCCTATAATAAAATGGACAGGTGCATGGTACAAGTTCAAAGGTTCAGTAACTTGGGCAGCAAGCAGAAACACAACTTACAGACTAAAAAAGGTCTGATGGAATTCAATGAGTTTATATGAAAACTATTATCAGTACTGATGCGCGCGAAAAATATGGCCACCAAATCATAAAATTTCACTCTTGGACCACCGGGAACCTCAACTTTCAGCCAGGAGAATTGCCCCCTTGACTATACGCAAAGCTAATTTGATGTCAGTACTAGTGTCCACTTTGTTTTGAGCACATCAGTGAACAATTTGGTCCTCATGCATTCGTAGGCGACGGCAGAATAATAAATTGGAGGAGAAAAAAGTGCTGATGAGCTTGGGCCTAGGCGTACGGGACCCGTCTGATATTTGGCAGAACATGTTTTTTGCCTAACGACAGAAAAGCAGTGTTTTTCGGCGTTTGATATAATTTCGTCAGTCAGTCATAATTTTGGGCATTTTTCTTTTCTTCTTTTCTTTCTTCGTTCACTTTGGCCTTTTTCCGGTTCTGTCCAGATTTTTCCCCCGAATTAATTGCAATTTTGTGCCGGAATTTTTCATCTTCCTTCGGCGCTAAATTTTCGCGCCTGCGAAATTCGAAGTGCCATGGTATTTCATGTTGCAGAAAGAAAGGAATACTTAGAATCCGTCACTGAGGTCTAGATTTATTTTCACTCTGTCGCACAGTGACGTAGAGACTTTCTGACTAGGCGAAGGGCCAACATTTATTAGGGTCCTGTGAGAGGGGTCTCAGGCAGTCAGGGTTTACCCGTCCCCTTTGAAAAGTTTTTGCTCTAGGTGCAATTCATGCTCTAAAATGTGATTTTTTTTGTGCGAAATGTGCTCACCAAGGGCAGTAAGTTCTCTTCCTTTAGTTATTGGCCTGAATCCTACCTCCATGGACCACCTTAGTTGGGTCTAGGGGAAACGGCCGCGGTTAGCCCATTCTAGATAACCCAGGGTATAATTTTACGTTTTGCCTCGTAGGCTCCTACCCGTTTCTTTGACGGACATTTTGACTGAATATCAACAAAGTTTTCGAATTTTTTGCAATTCCATGAAGGTTGGAAACACACAAAAGTCGAAAGGTGCTAATTTCGCACGGTTTCCTGGTATATCTATATTTAAAAAAAATCTTCTCATCTTGGTCTAGAATTTATTTCTTCCCCGGGTTTTGTTAACATAACATATTCATCCCTATGAAGCGCATTACAATGTAGAGAAGATCTCGACGCCTCCACAATTGTTTGCTGTCTCGTCTCGGATCATGGGCCACGGACTGTTTTTTGGTTGAAATTGAAGTGCAAGATTCGTCTTATATTGTTTTCATATTGGAGTGCATCGTCTATCGACGCCTTCAGCGCTAGAAATGCGATGTCTAGTAAGCAATTTGTGAGATATATAACTCCCAGAATTACAAATTGCCTCAAAATATTCTTTCACGGAACTCATAGCTATCGTGCACGGTGGTCCTACAGTACTGAGAGCGAAACAACCATCAGGATCGAAACTGACGAATTTTTTGCAATCTTTCATGGACATCGATAAATCACAACTGCCAAACTTGACAAGATTGACACATTTTTTATCAATCTTTGGCTTTCTACAAGAGAACTCGGCAATCTGGCTGGACATTGTGGGCCATTTAATCCACTGTGGCAGTTTGTATTCCTGAATCGTCGTCCTATTCTTTCGCCCAAGCGGTTGTTCCTCGATCGCAAACTTGCCTTTTACTTCCATAATGTTGTTGGAGCATTCTGACTCCTCATCCGCCTCGTATGCCAACGCTGCTTCGTGTCATGATCATGGACTTTCATTGTGAATCTACCTTACACAACAAGTAGAGTCTCACTTATGTTATCGGAGTTAGAAAATTGGCATAAAGCCTTCATAATCGCCAGAATATATGCCTTCAAAATGCCTCGCTCCGACACTATGAATCACAGTCACAGGATCGTCTGCCGGCGGCAGCGCGCGGAAATTTTGACAATTGGGTTTCGGAATAAAGGCTACTGAGGTTTTTGTTAGCCAAACACTTAACGATACGTGTGTAAACGGACATGTACTTCGTCTTCATCGAGGACTCCCAAGTGGGGGGGGGGGGACATTTGATATGATGTCCCCCCACTTGCGAAAAGTGGGGGGGGACACTGTCCCCGTCCCCCCCCCCCCTCCGAATCGACGGCCATGGGAACCTGTAATGATTCCCACTAATTCACTATATTCTCGCGAACGAGTTCCATAGGGAGTGTGATGTCGATGTGTGAAGCCGCCGTCTCCGCGCCGCCGCTGCCGCTGCCTTCTCTGCCTGAACCTAGAGCGCTAGCACAATACCCTAATCACTTCGCCCGAGTTATTGACCTGAGACTTTGATACATACGTCAGATTTTCTCGGGGAAAATTTTTCAAGGTAAGTCATTTCGCAAATTGATGCATTTTAATGCGATTTTGTTACATTGCAAGCATTTTGCTCTAGGGGACGTAAAAAACCGCACACATGAATAAGTTATTGGTCTCCTTTTAGAGAGAGGAATCTTAATAAACCGCGTTCTACCTGCTAGAACCAATGTTTGTTTTAAGAGTCCTTTACAATGCTATTAATGAGGTCTCGGCATGTAACGTACAGTAATAAAGGGGAGCCAGCCCGACTCCCCCGCTTTGATTTAGGTAGGATTCATGTATTCTATCAGCTATACTGGCCTGGGCATACGAGGCCTGTAAAAATTGTGGGGTATAGAGCGACGATCGTTCCGCGGTGACCTTTTTTCAAATTTTATCGCTCACAAAAGAACAGTTGTTGCAATGGGACTATCGCCGGGATCGCGGAGCGACCGCCGACTCGAGCGACACCTTGCAGAATGAACTGCCAATGAACTCAGCATGAAGACCACGGCAGGAATCGATCGTGCGGTCCGAATGCCATTCCTCTACGCACCTTTCATCATCATCACACCGGTTTAGTCGGTCCCGGGACCCTGCTTCGGACTGCTTGTAAGTGATGCACTCGCCCCTCAATTTTTGAATGGGTAGCTATGGTCAACACTGCTACGACGGTCCGGTTCCCTCTCTCTGGTCAGTGAGTTGTTACCCGCCTTCGTCCATTTCTTTCTCTTCCTCTCTCCGATCATCTCTGCAAACTTCTCCGCCTGTTGCGCTCTCCACCCGAGGGGAGGAGTAACCGCGCAGTTAGTAGTGGCCGGATCTCTAGACTAACGGACAGACTCGTTCGAAGGCAGAATCGGTTTACCATGTTTACGCGGAAACACACAGAATACGCCCCATGGCTTATTTTTGAACTAGGAAAAGTCAGACAAGTGGGCACCTCGCATATTATCGGTATGATCACCGAACCATCGCCGATGACCTGCACAAAGCTGCAGGACATCTTCAAATAATGAGGGGACCCGCTTCTCCTGATTCCCGCGAAAGCTCACCGACCAGCCCTTGGTAGGGAGGTGTCGTCATCCAATTAACCTTTACCCATGTCCACCGGGCACGTCGGTGAGGAAGGGGTCTTGGTAAGCCTTGAAAAACGGCCATCCTTCCCTCTCCTAACGCCCAAAGAGAGCAGAAAAGGAGGACCGCAAAATGACCTCTCATCGGTCGGAACTTTCTGTATCAAACACTTTTTTGCAAGCTGCATATACACTGGCATATGGAGCAACAAGCTCTTACCAAACTATTGATAATATACAGTCACCTAACTGGGGGTTGAAAACTACAAAAAATTAGTATTAAACTGTTAAATGAACCCACTCACCTCGAAAGTCGTGATGGACCAACCTAGTGCTATCGCGGTCGTCGGTGGCGAGATTTCTAGTGCATTCGACGTGTTCCAATTATATGCTCTAACGGAGGGTTAAGTTAAACTAACTATTAAGCGTTTAGCACAAGGGAAATGTCCAACAATTACAAATATATTTATCGATAAATTGAGTTTAGTTTTTTAAACGCCTTCCATCTAATCATAGAGCCAACTGAAATGAAGTTTATATGGGCCTAACGACGACCGACCGATTGGTTTAACTTGGTTTTCAATCAACGGTTACCTCGGTTCAGAAAAATAGGATGGGCTTTACTACTCGGTGTAATGGTCGACAGGGAAACTTGCATACGTCAAATGAAAACCCCTGACAGTAGGCTACCGTTACATCTAATGAATGGAAGTTTTGGCTTTCCACCCAAGGTTGACCAAGTTAGGAAGATTAGGTTCAATAACGGGACAATCTTACATTTACGCACCATTATAGTACAAGGGATTAATCAGAGGTGCCCAACCCTCCTCTTGCCACAGAAACGATGGTGCAATTGGGAACTCGGTATTCCGTCTCTGAACTGCAGCCAAACGCACCTGGAACACTTCAATTTCAACTTTTCCCTGGGGAGGAGGAAGCTCCCTAAGCCCCCGGAGAAGGGGTACGGCCTCGCATTCGGATCGTCCAGCATCAGGACGGGCGCGCTTTATCCACGGTCTCTGGATCCGCCTCTAAAGTGTTCTCGCCATGATGGAGTCACCTCGTTAGGCAAGCGGGGAGGCCATGGGATACTAACTTCAACGCTCTAACTCACAAGGGGAATCTGCGCAAAGGCAACTGATCTTTTGAGTAAAATATGAACTGGGAAACGGAAAAAATTGGTCTGGACCCAGAATGCAGGAAAGGCTCTCCCCATCACCCAGTTATAGTGTCTCTGTCATTGAGCCATGCTTCGCCCTCTGTTTGACGCATGTGGCTATCGTGTTACGGTACCATGCTACGGGCCCATTCGGCTATTCAAACAATGGGTGTGCGTTTTAATAGGTATAGGGTTTGTGTTGACAATATCGCGTGAATTCCTCTGCCTTCGCAAAGATCCACATAGTCAGTTCACTGGATCTGCCGCCCGCGGGGCCCAGCCGTAACAGTGGTTCTTGTACCTCTTGTTTTGTCAGTTGATAAAAATAGGAGACTTCCCGGTTACATGTTTAGTTTAGGTGTTTAGTTCAGTGATGAAAAAGGTCAGGAAGGGAAAATCCTCATGAGAGACCACGAAGCCACAAACATCCCAAAAATAAAGAACCGCCAGTTGCTCAAAAGAATTCGCCCCACCAATTTCTTGAAAAATAATTCAAGACTGTTCTGAATGGTTCAAACTCTTAGATCAGAACACATCTTCAGGAGGCTTATCCACTCATAATAACTCTCTGGGAGAAGAAATGATTTCCGAATGTCCAATCCGCAACGTTCACCACAAAGCTTGAAGCAATGACTCCTATTAGTGCTAAATTTCAAAGAAAAAACTTCACAAACCAAAAAAACCCTTCCCAAAAAAAAGGAAAATTAAACATTTTTAAAAAAACCTGAACCAAATCCCACCACGAATCGTCTCCAGTTCCAGCGAAAGTTGACCGAGACGCCGTAATCTCTCTTCATAAGGTAAATCTCTTAAGAGATTGAATTAATTTATGGCCCTTCCGCGACGTTTCAATTACCTGCTTGTCTTTCGGAGAAATATGGATACCATATGGACATGAATAATGAAGAAACGGTGTCCAATAAAAAAAATTCGAGGTCAGTGAATGAGAAAGGAAGAAGGCGTTCAATCGTTTCAGTGCCAAAGTTGAATGTAATGTGCGCCTTGTATTTTTATTCATGTACCGTACGCACGTGAATAAAATGATGCGTGTCGCAAAAGAATTTTAGCCAATATTTGTTAATGCCCCCCTCCCAAAAAAAGGACCCACTCCCCTCCATGAGGTGCAAATGACTTGAGCTGGCGGTGTGCGCCGTGGCGTTGTCAAGATGGGGGGGGGCGCACAAAGGGCTTCCGGCGCGCAGCCTCTATCCAAAATGGAATGTATGGAAATGTCCTGACAATAATTTCACTGCAGACGTTAGCCATATATGTAGCACCTGATTGCATCTTGGACTCCAGGACATGATCGCAGAGATCCCTGGGGTTACCACTTGACAGCTTAGAGATTCATCGTGGCCGCCAGTGCCCTAAAAAAAAAAGCAACCTGAATGCTGGTGAAAGTCACAAGTCAGTTTCGAAGCCACTGGCATTGCACCCCCACCAACGGACAATAGTCATGTATTAAGGAAAGGCAGTAACGTGTCCAAAGGCCCATAGTTCCCCAGCCCACTCCTGATGCAGGCCCCGAACCGACCGTGTGCGTTTTGGAGCTACGAAAATCCGATACAGACCTCCTGTGGCAAGTAAACAGGTGAGGGATGTAAAGGGAGCACCACTTCTCCCCGCTATACCCTGGATAAGGCAGGAGTTATCTTACGCTGCTATTAACCGTGGCTTAATGGGGTTGCCGTTGATTATATCAGTGGTCAGTCGCTATCTGCCTCTAAAAAAATTTTTTTTCTTTGTGAGATGTGAACCCTTCATCTAGCCCTTTTTGACATCAGGTGTTCGATCGCGTTCAAACACATCTATTTACAATTGGGAAAAATCTTACTGGTTGTCGGACTGTTGTTTTCTTTCAAAGCGTTTAGAACATAGTGATGGACGACAGAAAAAAGGGTTTGATTTTAGAATTGTTTTGCAGAGTGTCACCTCGACTATTCTAAACTGTCCCATATATGATTTCTAGGAGAATCAGGGTCGAGCAAAGCCCTCGACTGGTAAACTAATATTAAAACAAAAGAATACATACGTAAATCTCTGCCTGTGAATACGAAATGGGTTGGTACCGTACATAAGGTGAACACACTCCAGTCACTCACAAGTCACACCTGTTTGTGGTTGTGGATGAGGGGTGGCGGGGCGCTACTTGAACCAAGGGCAATGAGAAATAGAAATTAAACAATGAGTCTAGTAGGTCCACTACATATTTTGACATCATTAATTCTACCACGTTCGAATCCATTTACGTATTCACGAGGTCCTGTAGGAGGTTTGAGCTAGTGATGTCAATTATCGCGTTTACAAGGTGTTCAGAAGTTGGACCTTTGTTAACACACAGTGACCTTGCATATCTCATTTAAATCTCTACTACCAGCGATTGTGTTCCCATCAGCGATCACCACGGCGCACAGGCAGGTAGACCATATAGAGGGAAGAGTTGACCGTCAATCGGTTTATACCGAGTATTGAGAGTTTTGCCCCCAAAAAGAGAGACGATATTATATGCTATAGCCATATATCGTCGTTGATCGGTCAATGGTATGATGAGTCAACTACTCCCCCGTTCGGTGTTTCGCAGTTTTGCCCATTTCAAATCCGACCACGGGTGACGCCTCCACGCCGTTCCGGCAACCCCGTAATCGATGCGTTCTCAGTTGCGATCATTAGCCCGCGGGGGATATTTTAGCAACGCATTTCATAGCTAAACTAATGGCAGCGTGGGCGCCCGGGGTCGGGACGTCTTTCAGCACAGGTATCGCAGGTGCCTGCATTACGCTACCAGAGGCCGCTGTGTTAATAGGTTAGCCCCGACACAGGTAGCGATTAGGGTTAGCAATCCGATCGTAACTCAGATTGAGAGGTTGAGATCCGGTTCCTTTCTCCCCAGATCCGAATAAATGTATCGATAACGTCCAATGGACGGGTTTATACCAATGCGTCGTGCTATTTTCCCAGGCTAACTGCATGAAAGCGTTTAATGGAATAGTTCGTTATGCTTCCCCCCCTGCAAAGGGAAAGGCCACTGAAGGCAGAAAAAACCAACATGACAAACTGGGGCAGGTCGGTGGTTTGGAAAAATGCGATTCTGTTCTCGGTACTAGCAACACCAAGTAGTGGTTATCATCATGCATCCGACAACATATATATACTGACACTATTGCTCCCGGGTTGCATCTAGGATATCACGACACGGACTAGGACTCGGACGTCGTAGGCAAGATAAACATAGGCATGTGATAATTATTGGAACACGATCTCTCTGGACTGCAAACATTCATGTTCAAATTAAGCATGTAAGTCCTTATCATGGAGAGGTATCAACTTCCAATGCATAGGGAGAATGTCGGATGATAAAGAGGCGAAGCGGTAAATTCGTTGCCATCTCGAGGTCAAGGGAGGCCCAGAGAGGTCAAATTATTGATGATGAAACGTTTGCTGAAACGGTATCGCAGAAACGCAGATATTTTTCAAAGGGCTAAGTCCGGTTATTGTAGGAGGGTACAGTTGTAAAGATGACCGAATCCGGTTCTTTGGAAGGCAGTTCAAGGTTAGGAAAAAGTAAAAATTATGGAGTAGAGAATGTTAGTGCGATATTGTGCAAAGCAAAACATAGCAAGTTCAAATTAGGCGGATGGGTTTGCAAATATGCACGAGCAGAACTCATCATTTTTCAACTAGTGCAAGTCATGCAAGTCAGAAGAGGTAATATTCTGAATTTTGTTTCCAATAGGACGGAAATCCTGAAAGTGCAGACAATGATCGAATTTAAAAAATAGGAATGTATTATAGGCATACTTGAGAAACAAAACCTCTCAATTTTAGTTCGATGGCATTCAAGGTCACAAGAGGGTCATATCCGGGAAAGCTTATTAACACCAGTATCTGTAGAATGCATGCCACCTTAATTCAGCTTGAAAATTCGAGTAGTTAATCCCAAAGAATGGAAGGAGGGCCTGTTTTTGGTTCCAAAGCCAGTTCAGGGGCATTCGAGGTGCACTAAAAAGGTTTGAATTGTTTAAATAAGGCAAGGAATCACTAAACATCGTTGTTCTCCTGTTATTCACAAAATAGGCTGTTGACTCCCTTCTCGGCACGCTGTCCATGTTTGCTTTACTTTGTGATAACGAAAAAAGATTAGATGTATCACACACCAAAAATCATGAACGAATTCAGTTTGAGGAAAAGTTGCGTCGGCAGTGCCCAGGATCTTACAAAATAATAGACCGACACTACAATGGAACCATCTCGCCAATGGGTTTATTGGCATGTCTACCCTTTATGAACAAATCCCCTGCAATCACCATCGGTACTGGCGGCAGGGATGGTTGTGTAAATAGCCGCGTAGGTGGCCATAGCCTCGGCTATGCCGCCGAAATGTGCTAATACGCTATGTCGTATCGTTCTCAAAACACCGCATTTCCGCCGCCAACGAAAATTCGAGCCTCCCGCGGGCCATCCGCTGGCCGCCTTATATAATTGTTAGTTACCAGATCAATTGTAAACGCTTCATTCTATATTTGCCATGACTTAACATTCTAATATACGTGGACGCGAAATAGTCCTGACAGTAGGCTTTAGGCATACGGACTGGCGAGCTACGGACCATGTAAAAACTGTAGCGTTATAGTTTAACTCTTAATCGGCTTATATAGCTACAAGCCATGACGTCTATACGGAGATACACCCAGGGATATCATACCATCTGGCATTCTAGCCAACCTTTGCGTTTCCCATATATCAAAATTATTTGAGGGTACCCAAAGAACGATTACCATGGAAAGGTACTACCATCACGGCATCTGTCAATTTACGTTCAAGTCAAACAGTCTGGGAAATGGAGCTTCAGAATTTGAAAGACAGTACCAATACTATTAGTACGTATCAGATGCCTAATACTGAGAAAGCGTTTCAATTAGTGCGCATACGTGACTTTCGGTATGGTGACGTTATAGGCTAGAGCTAACTTATATTTTACCAGAGTGAGGTTGAGGAGTTCCATATTACAGTGCGTTATGGCCTTTTCCCTACTTATTAATTAAAACGGGGCAATGAAGCCTAAATAATCTGCGATGCCTGTACGCGAATGATTATAGTAGTTTAAATCGAAGGCAATTACTCATGCTAATTTGCCGGCCTTGAGACAAACGGAGGTGGTAGGGTTTTGGCCACATGCTAAGAACCCAAATGTAGTGTGTTCTCTAACTGCGCTTAGTTCAAAGAGAATATTGTTACCAAATGACCATGGTGCTTTTTTTTTATAATACTGCCTACCCCTTGATGGGACTCTGAATTCTGTAGCAAGAATGAGAGAAGGTGAGTGCAATGATTCATTGTCATCTAGCTAGTTAAAATCAACCATACGTTCAAAAATTCGATATATGATCTGTCACGTGGTTAAGAATTGTGGCAGGCTAGCACGCCCGGCATACAACGGTAAACTCAGCTGGCCGAGAAGCGCAAATTTTATTCCCATTCCAACATGATAAATCAGATTTTAAGCGGGCCAATCCTCGTGGAATACGCCTCCTTTTCCGCGTTATTTGGCATATTTTGGCGCCCCCGGGCCATTCACAGGGAAAACCTCTACATGCACGTTTATCCCATGAGACGGGACCCCAGCCTTTTTAACCCCAACTTCAAATCGTCAAATTCGAAATTTCGGAAGTTGTCATCAAAAGCAGTCTGAGATGAGTTGTTACTGAGCTACAACCACCACGCAGCAATATGGTGGTAATTTAAGGCCTGTTTGCGACGAACAAGTTGACCAACCCAATAAGGCTCCATGATTTTTCTATGGATAGATGGGTGCAAGTCTTCCGTGACAATAACATTTAGGTCAATAAGATGTGGTTCCGACCCACGTGTATTGATGTTGATTATTCGCCGTGAACTGAAAACGCCTAAGTTTGGCAGCCAGCGACCCACAGGGTGTGTTATATATGAACGTCTGGGTCAGCGTTCACACAAGTGCTCAGATGACGTTAACACATCATGGAAAACACCTCTGTCCTAATCATTCGACCCTTCGTAGACACCAACGAGGCGGGAATAAAAAATGTCACTGTCATACCTTACACTGTAACAGCGAAAACCGCATGATACCAATACAATTGCAGAGAGTGTGGATTGACAGATGAACAAATACGTCTCATCGTTCGACGGAAATTGAAATCGGGTGATATGTAAGGAAAGTTCATATGAATTATAGTCTCGGGATGATCGAAAGGACAACTGCAGGAGATTCTTGAAGACAAGAGGCTATATGATAGCTGGATAAAAACTGAAATGCGTTCAGTCCAAACCGGAAGTTGTAAAAGGGGGGGTTTTTTTTGTACGATTTTCCGGTACAGAGTACAGTCCTTTGAAGTTTGGGCATTGTGACGCATGTGTATTGGCAAGATGGGAAAGGCATCCATTAATGCAATAATGTAATGCTGTCATAATTGCAAACATGCAAACATTTTTTGCTTTTATTGAGAAATTAAAACCTTAATTTCTCTCCAAAAAAAAAATTATTTAGGAATAAATATATATTATCATTGTTAAAATTTTAACATTTTTAAAAAAAATCCCTATTTTAAAAAAATTCATTTGCCAAATCAATATATTTCTATTGTTTTGAATATTGTTCACAATGGAAAATTCATGTTTCCCCTCGAAAAATATTTCGGACGCACATATTAAAATATCGGAATTAACAATGGTTCGATGGAGAGAATTAATCATAGGAAAATAAGTTTCCCAATGATAAAATATATGTAGATATATTCATTGCAACAAATAATTGTTTGCAACACTAATATTTTTTGGCAATGAAATTTGGTTTGCTCTTCAAAATTATATATCATCGTAAAAAATATATATTATCAACGTAGTCTTTGCAACCTGATATGTTTGCAACAAAATATATGTTGGCAGGAAATTTGTTTGCTCTACCACAATTATCTGATCAACGAAAAAATATATATTTAATCAACGTAGTCTTAGTTTCAGTCGTTTCAGGTTCATCGTTTTCACTGGCATAGCATCACGCACGCCATGCGGCCATGCACCACGCGTACGCTACCACAGAACCCTTCAACTTGAACTTGAAGTGATTGTCGACGGTCTCTGGGCTCTTCTCTGCGGAGCAAAATGTACCGAAAAAACTCACCGCGTGCTCTGCGGGGGGAGAGGGGGGGGGGGAATAGGGTTTTTTTTTTCTGAGGAAGGTTTGAAATGCAAAAACGTATGTCCCTGAGTTTGCACATGGTGCTTCGAAATCAGGTAAGCGGATTGGGTAATATGCTTCAAGTTCTTGCGGCGCCTGCCGCAGCCTAGTTTGCCGTTGAACGCATGTGAGTCGTGGGAAATGGTACATACTCGGAAATATCAAGGTTCAATGATATCCCTGAACATGACATTCTATAGCCCTGGCTCTCAATTATCCTGAAAAAAAATTCGGCTAGCATGCCTCCCGTCATCGGTGTTCCAACTTCCACAATTTACGAAGACAACTCCAAGGAATGGATCACTTGGGCGATGCATTTCATTCGTCTATCTGGACCCCACGATTTCTACCACAGCATCACATCATATGATAAACCACATTGACAAATAGTATTAACAATAAGTAAGAATTGGAGTAATGCTATTCCTCATAATCAGTATCTTTCTATAATCAGCCCTTGAAATCGGTATCGATAATAGTACGAAAAGTGGAAAGCCGCGGATGAAGGGTGACGGAATGCCACTCCTGTACCCTCAGTACAGTACAGTGTATTCACGTGCATTTCACGGCTCACGATACTCTGACGATTAGAAACAACGGCTGTCCACAAGGCTACATTAATAATAGGATCTTTTCCCGTTGCAATACATATTTCGACAGCAAACGTAATTTTCTGTTGCCAACAAATAATTTGTAAGCAATCAATTTTTTGGTTATTAACCCATTTTCTTCTGATATTACAGATTCGTTGCAGGGAAAAGTTTTTGCATGGAAATATCTACAATGGAATAATTTCGGTTACAAACAACTTTGTAGAACAATATAATATTTTCCTTGAACATATATATTTCGCTGGAAACATAAGTCAATCTTGCCTAACCTAATTTTTTTCTGGATACATTATGTTTAGCAAACAAATTTTCGGTGCTAACGTATATCGTTGCAAAACAATTATTTGGTTGCAAATGAAATATATCCTACCATATATTGTTCAGTGGGAACTATTTCTTTACGAACAATTTTCCTAGAAAAATATTTGTGGCTTCCGAAAATTTTTTGAGGGGACCATATTTTCAATTGTGATCAAATATTTCCACAATCAGAAAATATTTCTTGATTGGCACAATAGGCTATATATTTACAAAGGGAAATATATATTATTATTATAATAAGTCCCGTTTCTCGAGCCATAGGAGGGATTTGCTGAGGTGGGTGGAGGAGGTTGGGATTGTTATTTTGGCAGGAGAAGAATAAGAACTCTGCTAAATGTTGACTTACTCAACCAAACTGAATCAATTGAAATACATAACATAATTCGTCGTGTCCAGGTTGTGACGTAATGCGTTATTGCGCGAGGGAATCTCCCCAATTTCTTTGCCTAATGGCCACAACTTCGAAGGCCAATACTCACATAGGAAATCTATCGAAATGAGGCTTGGACATAGATAAAGTTTCCATTCTCAGATATGACCTCTGTTCTCAGTCTGCAGTTGTCCATTAAGACCCCGCTGCTAGACGCAAAGTTAACGGAAATCCACGTAAAGGTGGCAACACACACGAAAGCTTTGAGGTAACACTTATAATTGTTAGAGCATGATAGACGGTTATGGTTTGAAACGCCCAATTATCTTTGTTACCAGCCGACATGAAGGCGTTGAACGCATGAATACCTTGCTATGTTTTTACGGGGACTAAGAAATCATGGAAATATTTCGGCAGGCGCTTTATTGGGCGAAAATTGAGGATTTTCGGGCGATTGACGTAATTATCTGAGTCATTATAAGCTATGACCCGGATTTACGGGCGATTACGTAATCGTTCTGACGTCGTTATAACAACTATGCCCGGATTTCGGCGATTACGTAATCGTTCGACGTCATTAAACTATGACCAGAGGTTATATTGACGAAAAAAAACATAAAAACAACAACAATACAAACAAAAACAACAACCAATAACAATGAAAACAACAACAATAAACAACAACAATTATCAACAACAACAGTAGGACAGCACAAAATTGCCCCGACTATGCCACAATCGTTAGGGTTGCACGCACATCGTACGGGGGCGCGGCGCATGCTATGCAGCATGACGCGGACCTGTGTATGTACAGTGCGGAGTCGAAGGCATTCAATTGAATGACTTGAATTCCAGAATGCGGTTACTACCGCACGCGTCATGGAACGAAGTTGCTCGACTGATGAAAGTGGTAATCGGATTATGTAGGAGTACATTACGGTGGTTACCGACTAAGTAGGCTGAAGTGAAGGCTCCACCTTAGGCTAGTTAGCTAAGTTAGGCAATCAGCTGGCCGCCTAACCTAGGCGACATGAAAATCACATTAACAAATCTAAAATCACGGTACACGTCGACCGCAAGAATAAAATAGGCGAAACACATCCGCCCCATCTCATTCGCGAAGCCTTACTTAGGACTATATTATTGTAATGTGTGTAGTTAGATTATAAAGTGTGAGTAAATGAATTGCTGGCTGTACTCGCATCAGGTTGTAATGGCATAATGCTTCTTCCATCACTGGCCATTGTGGAAAACAGGATGTAGGGTGTGGCACGACAGTCAAATGAGTGACCAACTTGAAAGCCTACAGTACAGCTATGCCCAACGCCTATACTCTTTGGTGTGGGAGTCACTAAGGATGAACAAACTTCCATTGTGGCGCACATAAAAATCTTGTAGCTTGCTTTCAATTACTTCACCAGTACATGTAAAGGATATATAGTTCACAACAAAGGCTGATATAGTTCTGTTTTTATAAACTCTATGAGTTTTCGGCTGACAATGCCACGTCAGCGTAACATTTACTTTCCACGTGAGGAAAATCCCCAAATTTGCTTGGGGCTTTTTAAAAACCTAAGAAAAATATTTTAATGATATGATGAATTAAGTTCGTTCTTAACACAACAAATATGTATTTAGAAATGGAAATAGAGGATGCATTCCCTTTAGGTAAAGGCATCCTTTCACACCAAACCTCTCCAGCAGCTTCTCCATTGGTAAGCTTAACGCGAACTATTCTATGTATTATTACGCAAACTGAATTGACATCCAGAAAAAAAGGCATCGTGTGAAGAGGCTGGCCTTTAACCACACTTAAGAGTGGGAGGGGCCAAACTGCGGTGGGGATTAAATTATGGAGCAGTAAAATTTAAGTCCAGTCCTAAGTAAGGGCTTTCAAGTTTTATAAATATTATAATAAAGTCAATCTACACATGCCATCAAACTCCCTGTCGGTAGTCGCATGGGATTGGGCCTCCTTCGTCACACTTGTTTACAAACCTTAATATAAAAAAAGATGTAATTACAAAGGGAGTCATGACATGTATGCCACCATTCCATATTCGCACCCTTTTCTCCAACCCCCAGCAATGACGGGTAGTTCGTTGAAGAGGGGACACAGCGGATAGGTCCTTCCTACGTGACGTACATATCTGTATTTAATCACCCATATAAATCGCCATTGACCACCCCGACAATAGGCTTTACAATTCTGGTTCCCGAAAATTGGATTTATCAGTTTATCGTTCCCCCACAGCACCCGTTTTTGGAATGCGGAAGCCATATCCAGAAAGCCCATAAAAGCACCGAAAAGGAATCTTATCACCTGGGTGACTGTTCATAGCGTCTGCGCTATAGCCCATTATTTCACTTTCCTCATGCAGCCGATTTTCAATCAGGAAACATCTGTCGAGCCAGTGCGGTTGGTCGAAATAAACCTTCTCACTGTTACAGTTGTAATCTACTCCGATCGATCCTGTCGAAAAAAACACCCCTGACGAAAAGTACACATCCTATGCAGTCTACAGGCACAGGACTGTAATAGATCCCCCCCCCCCCATATATTTCAACAGTAACACCGTAACAATGGGATAAATTGGCTGCGTTCAAAGAGGAGGGTGGGGGCCAGGAGGGGGGGGAGGAACGCGATCGCCACTGGATAAAACTTATCTTTCTAAGGAGGTCGGTAGCAGTACGATGTACACACAGTTCGGAAGGTAGCGCGTGAGAATGTTTACCTATCCTAAACATTCGGCTTTGGAAAAAAAAATATTATTCCTTTTTTTCGTTTTGGCGTTCTCTGCTAAAAATTTGGATCGCAAAGACACTTTCAGCGTTATTCTGACTCGTCTCACGAGGGTATTTGGAGTGAATTTGCGAGGTAATTCCATCGTGTTAATAAATCGCATCGGCAGTGGCAGCAAGATAAGCGTACCCTACACAAAACACATAAAATGTCTTAACCTGTGTGCTTTGATTTTGACTTTTTATTTGATAGTTTATTTGATCTTGTACCTCTTGCCGGAATTGCGCCCTGCACAATGTCACCTGGGACTAGAACCTCTTTGTTTGACAAAGGTCGAACTATTCGAAAATGCGACTGATTCGGGTGGAGGTAGCCTATTCGAACGTGAGGACATGGACTCTCAGTCACTCAAGATTTCGTGATGATCGAATTGATAATAAATTCCGCTCCGAGGGTCAACAAACCGGGCGAGACGTATCTGTAGGACATAAAAAGAAGTTTCAAGACGCATTTATTTTATGGGTCTACGAGTTAAAATGGTCAACTCTTGAGGGGCTCATTTGTCTGTTAAACAAATTAGCCGCGAGCCTACGACTGAGCGCTGGCGCGGAATGGAGCAGGCCAGGAATCGCGGATTTCATAATGTCATCACGTATTTACTTGTCCTTCGAGGGCTGTTCTATATACCAATAGCATAGACTAAATCTCGCAAGATCGACCGGAGACATATTATACGTTGAATCACTAGATAAGTGCAGGTACAGGGGGGCAATCGTCCCCCTCCACGATTTGACAGTGGTCTTGCGCCCACCCATCGGCGAGAATGCCCCCTAGATCACCTCTAGCTCACTCAATAAGTTGGAATTTGTTGCCACAATGTGAACGGAGGAGTGAATTTTGACAGAGGCCTAATCTTGCGCTACTATCTGCAATTCGGTGTACTTATTAGAGCCGTACGCACAGTTCCAACTTGTAAGGAGTTGTATTGTTTGCAGAATGCAGTGCACGGAGGGCAGATGGTCGTGGGTTTCGTTGGGGAAGTGATTCCAATAACTGTGGTTCCCGCCATCAGGGGTCATTACGACATCAAGGAATGGGTTTGTTGGGTAGGTGGCGCAGGAAAGGGCGGTTTCAGACCGATACTAAAGGGAGGGGCCAAATCCTAAAATAGCTGGATGGGTGAAAAATAGTTAGAACGAAGCCAGAAGGCGCGTGGGGATGGCGCGTAAATTTCGGCGGAGAGGGCTGACAACAGACTATTAAGCGGCTAGATACTACTCAGTTACCTTCATCACTTACTCGGCAATAATCGCTGTAGCCTCCTCGAGAGGTAGAACACGCTCGCTCAATCACTCACCCAATCACTTACTTACTCTTGGCACACTTAGGAACGGTACATATTAAAGATGGACACTTCTAACCAACTTATTTAATCATAACATGCTACTGACTCAACCGTTCAATTGAACATCGAGAGCAATGACGCACAACACGTTTTGTTTCGAAATTATGTTAGCATAGAAAGGGATAGAAGCATATAATATGTCAGAACAACAATCGGTATGTCTTAAAACTTCTCCAGAGTGTGAGACATCTATAGACCTGAGTACTCCCTTTCGAGTTAGGTGGCTGTATACCAGAGAACGGAGTACTCATCTCGAAAGGACTGATCACCGCCTTAAGCCCCACCCTACATACCCTACCCAAACCTACTTAATAACTACCCCCTACTACACGCCCAGGTACCTACCCCTACCAACAAAACTTAACTACCATTGCCTGACTTGGCCTAAACTACCTACCCATCCACGCATACTTACTACGCCCTACCTACTCTTCCCAGGCTAAATACCCCTACCGACCTACATCTACCATTTACCATCCTTAGCCGACGCTGCCTACCCTATCCCACCCTACTTAACTATCTACCCTACCTACCTACAGCTACCTACCCGACCCCTACCTAGCTAAACTACCATAACTTCCTAGCTACCCTACCTTGTACCCATACCCTATCCCCAACTACGTATCTACCTACCCTACTACCCCTCTCACAGACTACTAAATACCAAACTATTACATACCATAGCCTCACTTAGCCTACCCTACGCTTACCCCAACCTCGACCTACCTACCCTAACTACCTCCCAAGACCTACCTAACTTACCTGAACTACTTACCTACCACCTTCCTTGGCTCTACCCTACCTACCATACCCCACATACTTCCCTACCTACCCGAAATACCTCTCTCAGCTACATAACCTACCGCACCTACCTACCTACCATAGCCTTCCTTAGCCTACCCTACCTACCCATATACCACCTATGACACTACATACACTACTGCTACCCCTCAAGGGATACCCATACCCTACGACTACCGACCTACCCTAGTCGCGGAGCTTAACCTACTACACTACCCACCATACACCTACATACCCTACCTACCACACTCCCAGGCTACTTACCTACCTTACATACCTAACCACCTACCATAGCAGTCCTAGCCTCCCTACATACCCTATCCCACCATACTTACTATTACCCTATTACTTCTTCAGCGACCGACCCTACCGAATACCTACCTACCATGCATTCCTATGCCTATCGACCTACCCTACCCCACCCTACGTACTACTAACTACCTACCCCTACCCAGGCTACCACCATACCGAACTAACTACTACCATAGCGCCTTAGCCTACCCCACCTACCCTATCCCACCCTACCTACCTATCTACCCGATTACATCGTCAGCCTACGACCCTTACCGCTCCTACCTACCATAGCCTTCCTTAGGCATACCATTACTACCCTATCCCACCCTACTTAACTATCTACCCTACCTACCCTTCAAAGGATACTACCCTCCCAAACTAACGACATTGCCTCCTTAGCCTACCCCACCACTATCCCACCCGATTAACTACCTACCATCACCTTCAAGGCTACTACCGACCCACAGACTACATACCATTGCATTCCATTAGACCTACCCTGACCTACCCTATCCAACCTACTTAACTACCTACCTACTACCCTTCCAGGTACCTACCCTACGACCTACCTAACTACAATTGCCTTCCTAGCTTACATACCTACCCTATCCACCCTCTTAACTACCTACCCTAACCCCTACCCCTCCCAGGAGACACCCCCTACCCTACCAAACCTATTACCTACATACCTTACGTAGCCTACCCTACCTACCCTATCCCACCCTACTTAACTATCTACCCTACCTACCCCTCCCAGACTACCTACCATACCAACCTATCTAACTACCACTAGCCTTCCTTGCCTTACATACCCTGCTTACCCACCCTACTACCACCCTACCCTACCTACCCCTCACAAGCTACTAACTTTGTCTCCGGACCTACCTACATACATTGCTTCCTTGGGCTACCTACATACCCTACCCCACACACTTACCCCTACCCTAACTACCTCTCTCAGACTACCTACCTACCGAATACCTACCTACCATAGCCTTCCTGCCTACCCTACCTACCCTGTCCCACCCTACTGAACGTACCTAACCCTATACCCCTCCCAGGCTACCACCCTACCAACATACTACCTCCCATTGCCTTCCTTAGCCTAACCCTACCTACCCTATCCCACCCTACTTAACTACCTACCCTACATACCTCCCAAGCTACCTACCCTACCGACCTACCTACCTACCATTGCCTTCCCTAGCCTACCTACCTACCCTATCCCACTAATTAATACACCTACCTACACCTCCTAGCATACCCTACAACCTACTACCTACCATTGCCTTCATTGCGACCTACCCTAACCTATACCACCATACTGAACTACCTACCCTACATACCTCTCCCAGGCTACCTACCCTCCCGACCTACATACCTACATAGCCTCATTAGCACTACCCTACTACCCTACCCCACCTACTGAATACCTACCATACTACCTCCAAACCTACACTCCCCTACCGACAGACCTACCTGCCTATTCACCTGCATTTAGACCATCATGGGATATGCTTAACGCCATATCTAACTGCAAAAACTCGGACTTACATCCAGATTCGAATTGGTTGGAGGGGTCTCATGACTATAGGCAGATCTTGGAATTTGGGATCAGTCTATTCGTTCTAAATCCGATTTTAACATACGAAAATCCCAAGTTGTTGTCAACTTCGTGGGCCAGTTTATCCTGAATGCGCACGCCAAATATCCCCGGGGTCATGCCGACGACCCAACGATGCATTTCAAGGACACAGGTGCTAAGGTGGAGTATTATTAAATCCTGAAAATCCGAATGGCCATTGTATTGAAATGTGAAAAGTTAAGGTAACTTCCTTTCGATGATCAAGACCAACTAAAGATGGCTAAGATGATGAAGAGCATTTATTTTTGTTCGGGTAGAAATCGATTGAACCCCAAGCCGCGGAGTGAAGACGCGCGGGACGGTTGTCTGGTTGTGAAATATCTGCGGAGTATGGACAAACGACACGTAGAGCTTATGGGCATGGGCGGTCTCAGTCATAGACTACAGGGTTGAACATGGAGTTTTTAGATGGTTGCCGTAAGTTACTAAACTATCTAAAAATAAGGATAGAAATTGTGTGTAATCGAGGATGAGTGCTTCGTGACCCACTCCGTATGGGCGTTTCAATTTTGGAATCATAATCCTTGACATATTGTGTCCCAAATTCGGTTCATACGTTTTAACAGACTCTTCTAATTTGTAAAGAGGTCAATGAAGTGTAATAAACACCATGAAAAGTACAGTAGTAACATAGACGAAACTATCAAAACCGTATTATTACAAAACGGAAAACCAATACTCTCCATTGCGTCTATACGTATAACTCCCGGGCGCCCGACTGTTCCAGACTAGGCCAGAACTAGCGTTCGTACTCGCTACTTTCAAAGACACAAATTCGAAAGAATTGATGAAATCCCCTGCTTCACATTTGTGTCCACGTGCCAATGTCATTGCGGCCCTCCAAGCTTGTCCCAATCGACCAGGGTCGATCGTGTCTACTCGGAAAGTGGATGGCGTTTTCCGAGCGTTTGTGAAGTGTACAGTGAATTGGGCGATGAATACGGTCAGGGAGATGGTTGCCTTGTAGCCGGGCGCGCAAAGGCCCTATACAAATATCAACTACTTGTAAGGCCGGACGACTGATAACGGCAAGTTGTTGGAACGGAATATCGGCATTTTCATTTCTGCTTTCTTATTTGCTGGTGATAAACGCAATTCCTTTTCGGTGTTTATTGGGCGTTCTGGATATGGCTACGCATTCCAAAACGGGTGGCATGTGGTGGGACGATAAACTGATAAATCCGATTCGGAACCAGAATTTGAAGACTTCATTGCGGGGTGGTCATAGCGAGTTATATGGGTGATTTACATAATGACAGATAGTGTTACGTTATGTAGGAAGGACCTATCGCTGTGTCTCACGCTTCAACAGAACTACCCGTCATTGCTGGGTGGAGAAAAGGTGCGCGGATATTGAAATGATGGCAGGACATGTCATGACTCGCCCTTTTGATGAGCATCTTCATTATATTAAAGTTGTGGAAAGAATAAGTGTGACGAGGATTCATCCCATGTACTAAACGACAGGGAGTCAATGGCATGTTGTAGAGAAGTGAACTAGTAGTTAAAATAACTTGGACCATTTTACTGCAGCCACAATTTAATCCCCACCGACGTTTGGCCCCTCCCCACTCTTCAAGTGTGGTTGAGAGCCTGCCTCCACCGGTTGCCTTTTTGTCGGGAGGGCAATTCAGTTTGCATAATACAGAGACTATGTCGCTGTAAGTGGCATGGAGAATCTGTGAACGATGTTGGTGGTGAGATGGATGCCGTACTCTAAAGGGAATGCATCCTCTCACTAATGATAGGGTTCTAGTTCCATGTCAGAAATACCATAATTTGTGATGTTAAGAACGAACTTAAAGCATCCTACATAAAATATTTTTCTTAGGGTTAAAAAAGCAACCAATCAAAATTGGGATTTTCTCATGGAAAGAAATGTTACGCTGAGTGACAATGTCAACCAAAAAATTCATCAAGCGTTGTTGTGATTTTCTTACATGTACTTGTTAAAGTAATTGAAAGACAAGCTACAATATTTTACTGTTGCGCCACAATTGAAAGTTTGTTCAGCCTTTATGTGACCACACCAAAAGATTATAGAGTAGGCATAGACTGCATGTAGGCTTTCAACTTCGGTCACTCATTGGACTGACGTGCCACACCCTACATCCTGTTTTCACAATGGACAGTGATGTGAGAACATTATGGCCCGTAACAACTATGCAAGTACAAGCCTAGCCTAGTCATTTACTCACAAATTCCCTAAAGTCCTAAGTAAGGCTTCGCGAATGAGATGGGCTGGATAGTGTTTAGGACTATTTTATTTCTTGCGGCGACTGTGTCACCGTAATTTGAGATTTGTAATGTGAATTTCATGTAGCATAGGCAGTGGCAACTGCGGGCCTAAACGTTAGGCGAACCTAAGCCCTAAGGTAAGGAGCCCTTCACTTCAGCCTACTGGTCAGGTAACCACAGTAATATAACGCTACAATATACTATTACCGCTTAATAAGTCCGAGAACTTCGATCTGTTGACGCGTGCGGTTTATGTAACGCACATGTCTGGTAATTAATTCAATTCAATCAATTGGATGCCTCGACTCCCGCACTGTACATACACAAGCGCAGTCATGCATGCATAGCATGCGCACACGTACGATGTGCGTGCAAGCCAACGACTGTGGCAAGTCGGGGCAATTTGGGCTGTCCGACTTGTGTTGTTTGTGATTGTTATTGTTATGTTGTGGTTTTTTGTTTGTTGTTGTTGTTTTCCTCAATATGAGACCTCTCGTGTCATAGGTTATATGACGTCAAAACGATTACGTCATCGCCCGAATTCCCATTTCGGCCAAAATAACGCGCACGCCGAAATATTGTCACAATGATTTCTCAGTCCCGAAAAAATATAGCAAGGTATTCCGTGCGTTCAACGCCATCAGGCGGCTGTAACAACAAAATAAATTGGCGTTTCAACAAACCATAACCGTCGATCAGGCTACATTAGAACTTGTTTCCATCAAAGCTTTTGTGTGTGTTGCCACCTTACGTGGATTTCCGGGAACTTTGCGGTCCAGTCATAAAATCTGTCCACGCGAATACTTCTCGAGATGTTCAGATGGCTTCCTATTTCTTTTAGGAAAATGGTTAATGATCCTTCATTAGACAATCCATCGGAAATTTCGATCAATATGAAAACAAACGAAAATGCCACTGAGAGTATTTCAAGCTCTACTATCGTTATAGCAACCCCAGAATGAAAAAGAAATCTATTTCAATGAACTGGGTTTTAGTGGACACCGTTCAGATTTCTTCCAATGGTCTAAAAATATTAAAGACAGAAATTGCAGCCTAATTATACGCTAAACAGAAATTGCAGCCTAAAATTATAACGCTACCCTAGATAACGTCATGGATTGGGGGGGGGCACTTATATTGCTGTCATGTTTTGAGTATGTCGAAGAAAAATCGTCGTTACCGAGAGATGGAGGCCTAACTGAATTCCTCATGAGGCTAAATATTCTATCGTGGTGCCCCACCGCTTCCCTCACTGGTTTTGTTCGGGACGCGGATCCACCGGATATTCTGGTGCGGTAGCGGCGCCACAAAAGTCCACCATCCCTGTCGAGGGGATGACTGTGTCTATTATGTCCACTCAATTGGCACATCATGTAGTGACGGGACCCGTACGCCTAAGCTAGTATTCCACCAGGCGAGGCGCGTACCGAGAGATTTGCCTGGGGGGGGGGGCGGCATGAGTCGAACCCCAATGGAAGTGCGCTCGTCATAAATGACCTCCCCTCCCTTCGGCAAATAAGTACAATTTAAATGGGCCCCTAGACACATCTGCTGGCAATTTCGCTAAAATAACAGCTGCGACCCTCTGCTGAAAACTGAAAAAAAAAGTTTTTGTGTTAAAAAATCATTGATCACTTGGGTCATGTGTTCTAAACCCCCCCCCCCCCCCCCCGTGGGTGCCAGTGCATCCAGGTGTGGATGTTGGATGCGACTGGACACCACGGATAGCGGGTTCACGCGAGTACAGACATTGGAAGTACCTGAATCATCTGCTAATTGGTTTGCATGCAGAGGTATATAGAGACAAGTTCCTCCAAATGAAATGCTACGAACACTGAGTAACCGGGTACATAGGCATAATTACCCATGTTATCGTGTACGGATGGTCGAATACGACAATAATGCCGCATCACGACAAATTTATTCTATGGAATAATTTCGTGAAGCGATCTGACGTCCTATTCATGAGTTGCTGAATTTGTATGGCCCTTCTGCATTATTACGATTATTATACATTTTAATTCCTTCTCAAAATATCAACTTTCCTCGCAAAATCATGAAGCTTACATTTGTGTTTTTTTTTTTTTTTCTTTTTCTTTTTTTAAGAATTCGATACATTGGCTAAATTTTGCTTCTTAATACGATAACTTCGTGACCGGACCATTCCCACCCTGACAATTTCCACCAGGACAACTCCCCTTCAACGGAATGTTTTTTTTATGGTCAGAATTAGGGTTAGGGTCTAAAGTTAGGTAGACCGGGTTTATTTTTTTTTGGGTGAATGTGACTTGTTGAGAATGGTTTGGCCAATTTCAGCTTGATAACACGATGGTATGTGGGTTCCCCTAACAATTCGGCTGCATGAAGGCAACAGTACTTAGCTCGATCAGAATGGAGATCCGTCAAGAATCACTGAGCCTTCCGTCTCTGGTTATTTATTTATTTGGGTAAGCCTCCAATTTTCATATTTTCTGGTCTGATTATCAACGTCCGACGTGCTACTGCTGAGCGCCGAGCACAACACCATGGTAGGCCTAGGTTGCATTTAAAATTCTTTGGAAAGATGAATCCAAAAACCGGAATTGAGAGATTGAACTAGATTTGGATAATTGTTCGGCGGTGTGCGGCCTCAATTGCCGCATGGCGGCTGACCGTGACAGTTAAATCCGTGCGATTATTTACTAAACCAAAACCAATGCGACGATTGTCGTTTGCGTAAATAACGTTCTCGCCGAACCGCCCTGGATGTGTGCGAATTGTAAGGGCCAACTCGGACGTGAAATTCCTGCTGATAGCCTAATCACAATTAAACAAACAATTATGAGCCCCTCAATTACACGGAATTCTGGTTCTCGTGGCGCGTGCTCGTCGCCGTATGCGGTTTAATACGATAATGCTGAGTTTTCAGGGTTCACGGGACAGGCTTAAAAGAAGGTTCCGCTTTCCTGCAATGCTCCAAAAATTGAAAGAATAATTTAACAATGACAATTTTATTGTGGCTTCGGGGTGATTAGCACCTTCGCCGCCCCTGTCTCCGTTATCTAATTATGGGCCTAAGGCAATTTTATTGGTTGAAAGGGGATACCATAACAACTTCGACGGATACCTGATTGATAAAGGACCCCTGCGGAGAAAGTATTTAAGGGGTGTTTACAGGGTTTGGAATGAGGAGGGTGTTATTGACGATAAAGTCATTACCCCAGTGGGGGGGAGAAGGTTAACAAGCCTTTTCAAATGTACCGGAGAGGTGTGAAATACGTCTGCCAATGCACAAATAAAAACCCTTTCAACCTGCTTATAGTCCGATTAAACACGAACGGTGGTTGCAACATAAAATAGGGTTACTCGCAGGGTTGTGACGTCTACGAGTCCGGGTACTGTTATGTAGATACCATTCAGTCCTTATTGAAGGGGCATTTTCGGCTGGTAGCGATCTGTCTGCCTGTGAACAAGCGACGGCGTCTTTTGCATGATGTCCCGACGGAAAACCGCAATTCATTAGTGATACGGTATATCGTCACTATGGTACGTCGGTTTGGTAATTTCGAAGTACCGTTGAGTAATATTCTCGCCGTAATATCATGTGGACGAGAGCGTTCATTATTCGCCTGGTGGGGGGGGGGGGGGGGGGGGTGACACGATATTCACTGGTAAAAAAAAAAAACAACCTTTAGTTCATGTCCTCTCCTTTCCAGCCCGAAGCGACTCATACGTATTGATCCATGTTTGCTGATATATATATTCAATTGAGAAAGAAAATCTGTTGGAGAAGATGTATTGGTCAAAATCGTAATTTGTGGATAGGTCTCTGTTGCGAAACGAATACCTTTGTTACGGCCGGCCGGCTTTCCCAAATTGGCTGATCACCATTTTTTTCCATTCTCATCAATTATCCCAACTATTCGAATACGATTCTATTAACCAAAGGACCGGTACTAGTGAAGTCACACCTTTTGCGACAATAGGCAGTAGACAGTTGTCCCTAAATCAGTCCGAACGCGACTGACCTATGGTAATCGACCTACATATTGGGCATATAACACCAACACAACAATAACACAAACAACAATCCTGACTAACGTACAGAACCTCCGATAAGGTCCGTCTGGTAGAAACTGACTGTCAGAAACGAAAATGACCCCAGCTTTTGCACGACGTCCAACCGCATTTAATATCGTTCACGGCATATCTCGTCAAGACGATATTAATAAAATTTCTGTCGATTGTTTGTCAAGTGTTGCGATCGACCTGTGGGGGGGGGGGGTTCTTGTTCATCTAGTAAATCTAGTCAACGGAATCATTATTACAGGAAAACATGGCATCCATGCGTGGTTCGAGACACATTTGTGTAATTGACCTTAAAGATGGATTGTCGTCAATTTAAATAAATCTTGTAAAATAATAAACTGCACCCAGCAATTTAGATAAATTGGTAACCAAATAGTATATATATATATATATATATATATATATATATATATATATAATATATATATATATATATATATATATATTATATATATATATATATATATTATATATATATATATATATGTGACGCTTCGGAAGTGCGAGAGGCCCGGGTTCGATTCCACAATGATTCCGGCGTTCTCCCAGAGTTGGCTGTTCTTGCCGTCGGGAATCGTAATGGGCGATGTGAATACGAGTTAATAATCGTAGTTTCTCTGGTCGGCGTTCATTCAGTGGGCTGGATATTTTTTTCGGGTTTTTACTTGCAATTGCAAATTTTGAGTCTCGTGGCTTTGAAGCAGTTTCATCGAACACGACACGCCCGCTTCTCTTTCTTTCTTCGGTAGTTCAGGTTTCGAGAAATTGGTCGGGGTTCTCGAAGCGCTTTTATGGCTCTCTGAAACACCCGTACCAACCAAATCACAGAATTGCCTGTGAGGGCGTATATATATGGTGGGATACCCTGTATTATCCCATACTGGCAACAATACCATACGAATTGGCAGGCTAAGGGCACCTAGTTCATACGGGTATGGTCTGAAGTAGGTGCTATTACTACTTCGACAATAATTGCAACTTCGACGAGTAGAATGTTACTGAACCTTTCGAACTAGTATCATCATCCAGGTCGTTTTTCGCTCTCCACACATACTTGTTCCTTTTGATGACCCGGCTGGATAGGGCCGGGGTGATCATCGTGCATATTCATAACACGCACTCCTACACTTTCTTTTTCTTTCTGCGCAGACTCCGACGAGTAGAAGAGGTCGCGTAATCGACCCAGAGGAGAGTGGCTGAATTTCGGTCCAGCATTCGCGTCGAGGTCGAATAGAAGGACAAAAAGAATGTAAGAAAAAGAGAAAACATACGACCGATTGGTAAGTTTGAAAACCTGGGTCTAATGGGGTGGGGGATGGCGAAGTCCATGCGGGGTGAAGGGGGTTAGGGACTCATGGCCCCGTTAATTTTTTTTTATTAGGGTGGCCTGTATAACATAAAGTCTTTTATACCCACTGAAAAAAACTGCCATCACTGTGCTCGAAACCCCCATTTTGCTTCGACCCCCCCTCACTTCCAAAAGTTGTATTGCGTGCGGGCCCTCGGGGTGGACTGGTTGAACTGGGGTTTTGGGGTGAAGGTGCACGGATATGGATTTCCCGTCCAGATGACATTCGTAATTGGTTAACGCCACATCAGTGGGTTTCTGTGTTATGCTGGCAGTCAGTCTAAATCTCTCCAGTTTTACATAGAGCCTATGTGGGGAACCACCTTTACCCGCCCACCGATCTAATTCTAATGATGCGTTCCATTTTGCCACACAATCAGCGGTATTACGATTTAAGAATGTGCGTTCCATTTGCGCTAACTCCTAAACTCGAAAGTACGACTCGTGGTGCCCCATGCATATACAACAAAACTCCGGAATATTTCTCATCATGGGCCTTTCCGGGGTATGTGATCCATTATACTCCTGAAGGCAAATCTAGAGAAAATGCAAAAGGAAAAATGGACTAAGTAAAAGTCCTACACCGACGTCGACCGAACATTTTGGGCGCGAAAACCATGATATTGGTCTGTCCCCGTAATCATAAAACATGCCTAAAGGTCTCATCAGTGTGAACATTGCATACTTGCGACTCGTGTCTTATCTGTAGCATGGAAGATTTTTTTTTGTCTGTGAGCCCGTCACGTCTGCCATGTCGCAACGGTGGTTTAGTCTCTAGTAGCCTGGTAGACTCACTCGTGTAATGCTATTAAAGGACAACGGCAGCTCGGAACGGCAAGTTCTCTTCGGTGGAGAATGGAACTGTATCTATAAGTCCAAAACCCATTTCAAGACGATGTTCCTATGTTATGGGTTATTGGCCTCGAAGTTTGGTCCATTATCGGAGATTTGGGGAGAATCCCAAATGCGCAATACATGACGTCAACTGAGCAAACCCGGGAAGTTGTGGTCATGTAATTTTATCATTGTTTCATTTGTTTGACTAAGTCCACATTTAGCAGAATTGTTCTGTTGTGTTTTCTCTCACCAAAGTCAACCATCAACACCTATCAACCCACGACAGCAATCCTCACCCATAGACTTAATGCTTTCGAAGTGATATTGATGCGTGAACTTCAATAGAAAACAAAGAAGATTGGCAGGTTTGTGCAAGTATGACATCATTTCATTATTGTATGATGGGATGTTTTCCGATCTTGCACATACCATGACACCTTCAAAGACGTAACTCCGTAACGGAGAGTCGTATGAACTTCGAGTTGTGAAAACTGGCGAATTTAGGTTTTTATATATCAGCTATTATAAGAGCTTCTTCATAATTTAACCTGCAGTTGTTCTTGAGAAAGCGTGTGGACCATGCGCTTTTTGCATATTTTCGGAGAGTTAAAATATTCCATATGGTCAATAGTCTCTGTCATATGCCACACAACTTTGTTTCACATCTTTGCCTGCAGATCATTGTACTTCACGAATCCCTTGACTATTATGAGTAAATTTATTGGCGGTAACCCTGCAACAAGCTAGTTTTCTCGGGTCCGCAAACTAGTCCACCGTCAATAACGGAGTCTGCGTTCCCGCCTTGCTTGTCTTAACCTCTCCGTCGGTCGCCAGGTATTTTTGCGATTCTAAACCAGCAGCGAAGTGACCTGGCCAGATTATTTTCTACATTCTGTTCCGGTAATCGTGGTCCACGATAGGTGGATTTTAATCGGTAGCATAGCTTCATTTATTCAGACTTCAGGTCGGTACGACCCCTGTGGATTCGAGCTCGATTTGTCGTAATTTGCCGTCCAATATGACTGTTGAGTAAACCGTGACGCCGAAGGCGGTACTCGAAATGGTATCACATGATTCGACTCACAGAACCTTTGATTGGTCGGAATATACCCCTCGTGGCAGCAACTGCCTGCAAAGAATACGCGACATGATCGCGCAATTCCATTAGGATCGACGGAGGCTCAAATTTCTTGTCCAAAGACCTCCATCCCCTTTGCCAGGGTGATGTTCATCCTAAAATAATAGGGAACATAAAGGAGGAAAAAAAAAAACCAAAAAAAAAAAAAACAAATCCCTACGTTACTCCTAAAGACGAAAAAATGTGCCCGGAAAACCGGGCTGAAAATCAAATATAGTGCATTGGACATAATTACAAAAATAAAGACCATACATGTTATATCCGTACCAGTGCGGAGTAGAGGTATACAGTCCAAATGGACACCGACTACAACAGTGATTAGTATAACCCAGACTGTTTGTAAGCATATGTGCTACACTTCGCGATGAAGTCGTCAGCCGATATGTCTGAGCCATATATCGAAGCTCTAGGGGCAAGTATCTCTCCGTTGTCCGGGCAATTGGCTCATGTGAAAATTCTCGGGAGGGAAGGAAAGGGGAATGGCCTCTGATGACCCCCTCCGTGAAAGGGTAATATTATCTTAATACCCTAACGATGGGTGGAAGACTGTGCAGAATGTACTGCGCTCGCCATGACAGCAATTGCGTCTATGGGAACTGAAAACGTTAAATTGTAGCGATATCAGACACTTCTCAGGGAGCTGCAGTCAAGGAGCCTACCGTATTGCGTAAATAATGAAGGTCAATACTGCGGAAGCGTTGTACGGTGCAATGGATACCGCGATAGGCAACAAAGCGGGGGACTCCAGTATTGTTTTGTTTTATGTCCAATACATTATATGATACAGCATCCGAGTCCTATCTTGAGGAGAGTGTCTGCCTGTTGGGCTGTGCCAAGAATTATTGGCACAGAATATAGGAAACTTTACTTGGCTTCTGAACTCGTAATGACCCATTCGAGACAAGTTTGGCTGTCTTTTTTTTCTGGGCATGCGCACTTGTAACTGTCGAGTGGCCCATGGACTGCCAATTGTGTAAAGTGAAGGAGTGCATATCCTGTTCATATGGTGAGATATCGTGTCCTTGCTGTGGATCCGCAGACCAGGCTCTCTGTCGTTAGCGGTTCGAGCATTGTCCACAATCGCTATTGCCCTACCATCTCGATGTTGGCAATAGCCCCTTTCCTACGTTCTTAAATTACATATTTTTCTATTTACTTGAGTTGAATGTTTTTGTTTCGCTAAAGTTAGAATGTGGGGGTTCTCGAGTACGCTCTTTCCATTATTAATAGGTTTATGATGTGAGAACTTAATTGCTCTTAAAACAATGTTCGAGGAATGGGGCGCCACTGCAATAATATGGGAAGAGAAATCCCAATATATGCTGGATATTAGCTGCTGGTGAAGCGAGGAATTTCGAAGTCTTGACGAATACGCCTGTTCGTGGTTGCAGTTTTAATGAATGATCTATATATTGTGTCGAAGGTCATGGGGGAACAATGACAGTGCGCCATTGAACGTCTACCGTGTGCAAAGCGATGCTTCGAACTCCCCTGCCGAAATTCCAACTCGTGCGACACAAGACTTCACATTTTCCCCCATACTTATCCACAATAACATCCGCAAACAGGATGAATTGGTTGCGTTTTTCAATAGTGTGACCAAGGGCGGAGCTTTGTTTTGGCGTTGGGGGGGGGACGGACAAGACGAATCTATCTAGAGCGGAGGCACACACGGGCTTGGCGCGTAGCGTAGACTGCAAATTGGTTCGTTGACAGACCCCTAGATTGCAGTAAAAAAAACAAAAAAAGCCAAAAAAAACGAACCGCACTTCCCATGCTTATGGACTTCGGCAGCCTCCTTAACTTGAATATCAAATTTTTATTTCAAGAAAGGTTCTCCAAGACTTATCGCCTTTGGGATCAATTTCAAAGTTTTGCGAGGGGGGTGCATTCTGATATACGATGAGCAACGAGGTTACGGTCATGAAAAGGAGCCATGGAACTGGGCAATGGCAACACCCTACGTTCGCCGCGAATCGCATATTTTGCAGGATCCAGTTTGACCAACGATCACAATTGGTCCTGACCCTCTATGACCTATCACTTAGATAGGCCTTAGTTTTTTACTCCGAGGAGAAAGCCCCCATTTTATCTCTTTGCGGAGCACAGGCGCCTGTCAGGGAACACTCAATTGGGGCTCTGATTGGGGCCAGACTTATGGCCCAGTGAGTAATAATACTGAAGTAAAACCGCAACTGCGCGCCCAAAAAATTCACACTCTTGGACATTCCATCGAAAAGTCACGCAATCTTTGGATATAAACTTGTCTTCGCCTGAATTTTATATCATGTCTTTGCCACGAAATTGTGGCGTTCCCTGGCCGAATTTCGAGGGCTATTTTAGAGGTTCACCCGCAACAGTGTGAATGTCCCCTTAGTGTGTGCACCGTGCTCGCACCCAACTTTCAACAAGTAGTCGCACCCATAAATTGATCGCCGAATATTCTATTTAAATTTGCAAATAGACCATATTTGCAACAAAAAATTCACAGGTTCCGCCTGGTGGTGGACTCACCCCCGTCACCTCAACCTTCTTCCCTCAAAGAAACAAAGTTTACACTTTGGGCATAACCATCGAAAATTAGGCAAATATTAGGCTTCACTTTCGGACAGCCCTTTCTTCACTGAATCATGTCTTTTGGCCCTCACACTTTTATAGTGATTAAGTATGGGCATCGGGCACCAACTTCCAACAAGTGGTCGCACCATGTATTAAAAAAATCACAGATCCCGCCAGGTGGTAAGCCTACCCCCGTCGCCTCAACTCCCGTCGCCTCAACCCCCTCCACCTCGAGATAGCGATATCTATGTACTTAGTTTGTTTATTAATAAACTGGTCCCTTTGCAGGACATCGACAACGTCCAAGGAAAGAGCACCAAATCCCTTGCTGGTATAAAGCCAGTCTTATATATCATGTGTCTGAACACTACCGATACACGAAATAACCGCGCGCGTGGCGCGCAAAAAAATCCAAAATGGAACAGCAGAATTCACTCAACTCATTTAGGTCATTATGCATTTATTTGAATACGGTTGCTGCTGTGAGAGAGGCGCGAGACAGTGTCAGGGGAATAGCAGGCGGGCTCAAATAGTGGGGGGGGGGGGGGGGGACAAAATGCATTGCGTCCCCCCAACCAGAATATTACACTCTATAGTAGTACAGTATGTCTCTGTATTCCAGTAGTCCATCAGTTTTTTTAGGAAAGTAGTACTAATTGTTGCCGGTACATCATCGCGTTTTTGTCTTCCAGATAGGGCTTCCTGGTCCACAAGGCCCACAGGGGCCGATGGGTCCCCAAGGTCCGGCTGGCGCTGTCTTAACAAAGGAAGAAATTCTTGCCGATTTTCGAGCAATCATAAGAGGTGAGTAGCTCTGATATCTTAATCTAGGCAGTTTGAATATTTTTGGCAACGCCAAGATGAGCGTGACAAGTGTGACGACCGTCAGCGGTTAAGCGTTCGCAAAATACGACCTCAACGCGAGGCCGTCTCGAAGATTGGCCTGGTCAAATCCGTCGTCGGATTAGTGACTTCTAGATGTCGCCAGCATTGTTCAGTCGGATTATTTCATTGAAACTGTAATGATAATCTACTAGACTCTAAAAAAAAAACTGATTGTTTAAATTGACGAAGGCAAGGTGGTAATACTTCGTCCGTGTTATACTGACACCTGCACCCGTGCACGCGGTCACGATTTCTAGTCGAGCAAACAGGTCGAGGGTGTCCTATTGGAATTTGAATGTCTGAAAGTGGATAAGGAATTTTCGAAATTGGTTTGACTCAATGTAAAAGTGACCTACATTCCCCAGGAAGGTTCGGAATGTTGACTGAAGCGCCCTATAGAAAGGCCGAAGTGCCTTGATGTCGACTACTATTATGATAAGCAGTCATCGAGTGAAAATTGCCATCTTTTATATTTGCAGCTGGTTCTCGCGATTGTTCATAAGATAAGAATCGGATTTTGCCTGTTTTCTTAACTTCTGAATAGGTAGAATGTCAAATGGGACATAATACTCGTAAATTATCCCATCAAAACATGTTACAATTCCGTCCGGCTCGCCGTCTTGGTTCTTGGCAGGTGCTTCAATTGAACTATTTATTGTTAATACGAAATCAATTGAAGAGATGCAATGTTTCGTTTTCCATGATGTGTATACAATATCGTCCCCATTTCGCGTAGTGACGAATGTGCAAAAAGTCGAGAAATCGCGGTTTAAAGATTTTAGGATTTTGAAATGGTCGTATCGAATGTAAAGCAATGGCGCTTACCTCATGTATGAGGTCCAAGTGTAAGGAAACAGTTTATATTCGCTGTAAAGCACGCTTTTGCGATGCTGGAACGAACAAATTTTGATATCAGATTAGGATTAAAGACATTCGTCACTACGCGAAAAATGGAAATATACCAAAGTAGTACAGATTCGTCACACATCGTCACTACGCGAATTTTTTTCCACTGTTTTCCACTGACTGTTATGATAATCGTGCCATTGACTTGGCATTACGTATTGACGAATCCTACATTCGTCACTACGCGAATGGGGAAATGGCCATGTAGTGACAGATTCGTCACAAGTGCGGAACACAATCGTCACTACGCGAATTTTTTTCCACTGTTTTCCACTGACTGTTATGATAATCGTGCCATTGACTTTACACAGCATGTTGACGAATCTTACATTCGTCACTACGCAGAATGGAATTTCCACAAAAACACCGAAAAAGAGGATTCGTCAAAATAACGATGAGGAATTATGTCAAAACCTTCAGCTTTTGGACTTCAGGACCCACGCCATTAGATTCTACACCCAAAATTAGGCAGAATATCTGTCTAGCTCAAATCGACCGGAAAATGCATATTCGTCAGTATGCGAAACAGGGGACGATATGAATTGTTTACATTTTTATGTAAGTTTTCATGTCTTACTCGTGTCCTATTTGTTTACGTTTGAGCTCCTGTTTTCAACCAATTCCATGGTATATATTTTATTCAATGGAGGACTGAATAAATAAAATTATCTGATCTATTCATTCTATTATTAGAATCTATCTATCTATCTATCTATCTATCATCTATCTATCTATTATCTATCTATATCTATCTTCGTCTCATACAGTACAAAACAAAGATAGTGAACGGGAGACTGTTTAAGTCATATGTCCCCTTCTGATAAAACTTGGAGATATAGTCGTCATTAGAGGAAAAAATATGTATGAGGTTGCACTCGATATAGTCGACAGACTTCTTCAGAAGTTGTACTTCAGGATGAGTTTGGTTCTCAACTTGGTGGCACTTCTTGCACAGTACTCAGTTACATGTAGCTTGGAATGCGAGATAAGATGAAAAATGTCGTGTTGACCATTTATGCAGCAACACCAACTGGAACCCATATGGATATGCTGAGGTGCTACGTGATTATGTGGCCTAATTTCTGCAATACGTATTTCCGGAAATATTGACTGTATAGGAAATCCCCAGTGCCCTAGTATGATTACGGTTATTTAATTATGAAGCAATACCAGTTTAAATTGCTGTCTGTATTGACTGATCGATCGATTGTCCAAATGATAAGAATCGCGAATTCCTCTGGAGGTGTAGCGGACGTGAGATCCGGGTCATCAGGTCATCATTGGTCATGTCACGGTGCACTAGAAACCGTTTATTTTTTTTTCTGTATTCTTCCACACAGGGCTGCGGAAAGACGAGCGCAGATTCTGGCTACGAAAACGTGGGTTATCAGGTCTACGCGAAATATAACTCTACCGGATTTTGCCCATGAACTTCCCTATTGACAGTCGTGATGGCATTGAATGAATTTGTTATCATTTAAACGAAATTATATCTGAAATATTCATGTAGGATAAAATTAAATATTCAAGCAAGTACTTTAAGACATTAAATATATGTAACTGATGAAAAACATATACGTGGGTCCGATTTCCTGGATATTCTCCCAGTCGGAGAAGGACGGAGCAGAAATCGGGCGAGGACATGTAATCCGTCATGGGACTTGATAGAGAGCCATGTTAAGAGACACAACACCTGCTTGGAACCGCCATGATTCCACCCTTACCGATTTTCTCGGAAAAAAGATAAGTATGAGAGAAAGTATTGGCGGGACAGAATGATCTCTTCCCCAATAGGGATGCAAGGAAATCTCGAAGATATCCATAGGGATGGGGATCCTATCTATTATCTGCTATATCTGGACTATTGGATAGATTGTAGGAAGGAGGATGGGATGCGCTGAACCTTAACTTGAGCGAGGAACTCGGCAAATCATAAGAAGATATGAGGAGCGCGAAACCGCCGAGAATTTTGGGCTTTAATATAGGGATTTTCGCTATAACGAATGTTGGAGATACTGTCGGGTGTGTAAATTTTAGCGTACCCACTCGAGTTCCCCGACGAGATGGAGAAATTCCCCGACGAGTGGGGGAATCCCCCCCCCCCGTCTTCCCAGGCGCCACCCTTGTTTCTAATGTATGGAGTGGAACAAGGCTCGCTGGGTCAGCTGCATGATCTTGTAAAAAGTTCCTCTGCCAGTTGAAATCAGTATAAAACCAGGTTCTTGCAGGGAACTATGCCACTTAGATTCATAATAATCCTGCCGTCACTCTTTGAGAAGCGTTCAATTTTCTAAACAAGTTTCTAGAGTTCTCGAACGCACCGTGCCTAATTGCTATGGAAGAAATGTGTTTAGCGGGTGTCTTTCCGCTTATTATGTATTGTCGCGTTTCGGAAGTGAGCTAAAATATTGTTTTAAACAGGTATAGTTCGTGAAGGCCTTCTCGAGTGTCGGCTTCGCTTGTGCGATTGTTGGACGTGTTGTGGATGTCTGTGGTTCATTAGGTTCACAGGTTTAGGATTCAGCACCGCTGGATTGTAGTGGTGATGTACAGGTTTGTACTGCCCCCCAAGGGGGGGGGGAAAAGGTCGAGATTGGAATCTCCACCAACGCCCGCCCGATTGGGACGGTGAACGCCGGTTCTCCAAGCAAAGTGAAGTGCCGAGGTATAGGCTTGGTTTCCATTGATGCTATGCGTGTCCGGGTGGATGTGAAAATCACAATATTTCACGGAAACGAACGTTTGTTCCAGAAGAGAGAACATTGTCTACAAGTTTATGCGGAAAGATTATAAAAATGCAGAGGCTCATGCATATAAGCCAATTCGGAGTTACAGTTAATGAGATTATAATGATATTGTGTCAAAGGTCATAAGAGAACGACGGCAAATCAGTGTGCAGAACGATCTTTCGAAACTCCCCTACGGAATATTACGAATTCTGCCTACACGAAACTTTACAGATCCCCCCCCCCCCCCACAATCTCGTCAATCCCCCCAGACTGTTCTGTGGTGAGCATGCGCACTTGGAACTACGAACTGGCTTATTGTCATTAAATGACTTTTTTTTAGGAAGATGGAATTCTTTCGCCTACGCATCCATGGATACGCATCCATATCAGCCATATATCGGTACACGTGCCTATTTTGTCTATTCAGTGTGGTTGGTTTCCGTTTCGCTCGGTGGAGCCGATATCTATCTTTTCAAACTAAACAGGACATATACAGACACTGGCCCCATCTCAGCTCACGGAGATTCGCGATTTTTCACATGCGTGTCGGATCCGCATACGCAACAATGGAATCCTATAGCCATACACGCCGCAAGATTATCTTGAACTGGTCGAGAGGAGAGGATTAGTTATTCCCAAGGTCCGTTCACGATCACACAATCAGTGTCCCCATAGATAAATCTGAAATTGCTCCCTGGATTCGTATATATATATCCAAGCAAGTATGATGAATGATAATTTAAGCAGTAGGATCGAGAGAGTACATGTGGTAGTAAAGGACTGCATCTTCAAACATCACATTCACAGGCGAGTCTTTCAGTGTTGCCGGTCCCAGAATATGGAATGCAATGCCGAGAGATCTCATCCAGCCCTTCTATCGATGTTGTCAGAACAAACTCGAAACATGCGTTTCATCTGGACCTTTCCTGACAACGAACATTTTCTCCTGTTTTTCCTATGTCTGTATGTTGCTGTTTTGTTTTTTTTTCATTTCGTTTTTCATTGTTTGGTTGTAAGGTGCATTTATTTACTTCAAATGCTATCCGTTTGTTCTAACAGTGTCCCGGATGCACAGACAACATTACCCAGGCGACGCAGCCGTGGCGCCCGGAGGTAGAAGATATTTACTTGATGCCCACCGTCCCGATAGCTTTCCACTGTAAACTAGAGGCTGACATCAGGATTCCAGCAAGAACAAATCTTGAAATTAAAAACTTCCAAACGGTAAGTGACGATAATAATAATGATATAATATTCATATTAATATTAATATTAATATTAATATATTAATAACAGCCAGAAGACCAGACCTGGTAATCGTCGACAAAGAGACTAAATCTGCGACAATAGTACATGTAGCCGTTCCGAACGATACCGACGTAGTACGGAAGGAATGAGAAATGATCGACAAGTACCAGGATCTGAAACTCGAAATACAGAGGATGTGGAACGTGAAAGCCAGAGTGGTACCTGTGTGATCGGCGCACTAGGAGCTACCACACCCAAACTTGATCAACACATACTGCGCATACCTGGTAATCACGCAGTACGAAACTTTCTCGAAGCCGCACTCCTGGGCACCACTCACTATTCCGACGAACACTTAGACCTCCCAGAATCGGGTAGGATTCCGAGGCAAGGAAGAAGAATAGTACACCAAACCAAGAGAGTGTGAGGAGAATGTAAATAATAATAATGATATTACTAACCTGATCATGGAATCAGATAAAATTACACAGCCAAATTTGATAGAAAATAGTAGACAAGGCTGCATATCGTCAACTACCATTCGAGCCAAAGAATAGGAAGAAATCCAGGACCTCCCCATTAAATCTTGTTGGCTGGGAGGGGGGGGACAAGGGTGGAAACTTACTTTTTAAATTTTTCAAGATGTCCAACGACGAATGTATGTTAGCTTACTTGCCTTCAATTTCGATCAGGAAGCTACGGGACGGGGTTGTTCGAACGCGGGCGAGGCCTGGACGTAAGCGACGGGGCGGTGACACAGCGCCGCGTCGGATATTACCAGCTCTCAGCTAACCTTCACATACGGACAAGGGGCGATCGTACCCGCCAACTACTACCAACCGACACGATGCCACCGAAACCGAAGAAAATATCAAAATCATTGATCGTATCAACTCCTGCTGTCACAAGCCAAGCGTGAGTTTGTCAGTTTATTTATTTACTATTTACATTTTAATGTATGCAAGTCTTATAAATAGAAGTGCAGGAGAAATGGTAATTTGAATTGTATGATGGGAATGACAACACGCGACATGCCGAAATAACCACTTATCTGCTTTTGGGGTCGACTTAAGGGTGGGTCTCACAATATTAGTGAATGACGTCACAAATCTGAGCCATCTTCTGTTCACGAGATCCAATTGGTGTCGCCTCCTAGGAACATGTTATGTGCGTTTAGTTTTGATTTTGGATTACGAAGAGGACTACATGCTGCCCCCCCCCATCCTTCATGAAAGTCCAACCGCAAGAAATATCGTACAACCTATAGCAGATTGACGCTGAATAGCATTCACGAGCGGAGGGAAGATATTCGATCAAATTGCGGCATCGTGGGCCTGCGCATGGCAATTGTCCCTATAGGGGGCCTACTCTTGGGGGGGGCCTTGCTCAATTTCATTGGGATGATGTTTTATGCCGCTTTGCAAAGCCAGTTACAGGCCCAATGGTTTATATGAAATTTCAGTCCCAATTAAAGGCGGGATGTCCAACCTACGGCAGCGGGCCACGTCCGGCCCGCCGCAGTGGTTGCATCGGCCCTCAAGAGATGCTCTACAGTGTGCTCCGTCCCAAGGTGGGATTTTTGTAAAAAAAAAAGAAAAGAAAAAAAAGAGCTTTTCCGCCAAATTCGAAGCCATTCATTGCGATTTTTAGGCTCAAAAAGCACCATTCTGATCCGAACAGGCTATTAACGCAGCATTTTTCGCCCAAGAGGAGAATTAGGGCTACCTAGTTCCGCTAAATCTAGAAAACCACCCTGGACATTCGAGGCATTCGAGTCTGGCCTCATATTTGTCAAAAGAGGATAGCAGTATTCAAGGAATGCAATGTCAAATAGCATCACAATCAAAAATTCCAGCAAGTATGATGATATCAAGGACAATTAGGATGACACTGAGTATAAACGGAAAAAAAGGGATCTATAAGTTTCGCCGAAATAGTCTGCTCAGCACCATCATTTTTTCCGAACTTTATTAATCTGTTTTACCAGGAAGAAAAAAAACAATTCCTCGTGCTAGGCACGCAGGCACATTGATGCCTTAGACTTCAAGCAAAGAAGAGGGTTTATGCGGCCCCGTCCATGATAATCATTCCACTTGGCCCCCCTCTGCAAAGGTTGGACAACCTGCCATTAAATGCCAATGGTATAGTTAAATCTTTACACTTTTGGCGCTTCTATTGGTACAATATGAAGCCGAAACTCCAGATCGAATTCAGCCGATTGGGATTGTACCGATAAGGGCAAAATTCAGCTATGCAAAAATTTTGCCTTGGTTTGATGACATGACGAGGGAGGGGAGGGGGGGGGGACCAAGGTCCCCTATAATAAACGTCATGTAAACATTGTACTTTTGAAAAATCTTGTACTCTTAAAACCAAAACTATAGATGGGATACAAGATAAAAACCTACAGGAATTATTCACAGAATTATCAAAGAACTAATCTCATTAATTTCTAAGCAAATGCCCTATACGTTTCCTGATCATGGCGCACGCATGCCGCATTTATTGTGTAGAGTCTATTGGCAACCTTTGCATCGTTCCCCGTGATTGTCAGGATTCCTCGAATTTCTCAACAGTAAATCGAAATTCCTCAACAAAGCAACATGCTTAAAAGTTTCCAAATTTGAGGTGTAGGGTTTTGCAGTGTCCCTTTCGCCTGTGGTGTTTAAAGGCAAACTTGTTACATGGCCATGGCCTTCAAACCAACCAATGTCGTTACATGAACTGCCACATCATTCATCACTCACTGAAATTATTTCGCTTCTACTTAATGTCAACATTTTTATATTCATACCTCATCCATGGCATCCGAACCTATGTAATCCTACCTTTAGATGGTGTCATGCTGCACTCCACCGCATCAGCCCCATGGAACCCTTCACTTACTCATACGCTCGAGTATGCTTCCACACGAAGGTGCTCAGCCGACTGAGGGGGAAATCCGTGTCAGAAGTTGTGAGGCTCCAGTTTTGGGTGTGGAACGACACCGGCGAATCTCGCCTACTCTTTTACGAAGAGTGCCCTGAGTAACGGGTCAGGGGTGAGAATTCCTGCTCCCGCGATCGCATTTACGTTCAAGTCTCCATCCGACAGAAGGAGTGTCGCTTCACTCGTGCAGCCACTTTCCTACATGAGAAAGGAGCGGGGTGAAAGTGGTGTCTGTGACGACACCGGGGTTTGAACCAGAGACTCGACCTCGGGCATTGTAGGCGACGCTCTTCAGTTCTTTGCCACCTCATCGCTCCAGGGAAATGTTACTGTCGCTCCTAGCCATGGTACCCTACCTCAGTATGGTATATACTGGATTTACCTCCTCAGGTCTTTGAAGTTTATTTCTGGTTTGGAGAGCACGAGTCGGGTGTTCACAATCACTGTTTCGGGGCTGCTAACGTTACAGGATATGAAGTCTGGTGAAATTTCACACACATTCTTCACAGAATAGTTTGCATATACACCTGGGTGATTGATATTACAATACGAAAACCAGCGTGTAAAAAAATCATAAAATATCTGATCGAAGAGACCTTGGAGGTTTTCTTTTCAGATATCAATTGATTTGTAATCTCGTTCTGAAATCGAGCAATTTGATATCATATCAAGCTCCCGTGGACCAATCATTCAATAATAGCAGTATATCAGGTTGTGGGGAAAATACCGAGGGAAAACAGACAAACCCCTAACCCCAAACTTGAACACCCCTACTCTCTGCACTAACCCTATCACTAACTTTTAGCGGTAAACGTTGGGCGGTTATTTTCGTCCGGCGTGGTATCTGGTAGTAGGAAACAGTGGTACGGTCATAGACATCTACCGAAATTATAGTGGCAACAGGTTTGTAGTGCATTAAATATAATTTATTTACCTTGTTCATTCTTTACATCACCGTGGGAACGATATTACTCGGTTTTATAGTTCACATGCACAGACATTCACCATAAACGAGGATCGCCTTGAATGCATCTGGCACTCTGTACGACCCATTGGCATTTGGCTGACCGCCCGATGTTATAAGGCATGTTATTCAGAAGGCTTTTTGTTCATAAGGCCCGTTATTCATAACGTGCAAAATTTTCGGAAAAAGGGTCCGTTATTCGTAATGACCAAAAAGGGCTGATATTCATAATAAAAAAAGGGGTCTTTGTTCTTAAGGTCCGTTATTCATAATAGCAAAAGAGGTCCGTTATTCATAATAGCAAAAGAGGTCCGTTATTCATAATAGCAAAAGAGGTCCGTTATTCATAATAGCAAAAGAGGTCCGTTATTCATAATAGCAAAAGAGGTCCGTTATTCATAATAGCAAAAGAGGTCCGTTATTCATAATAGCAAAAGAGGTCCGTTATTCATAATCGCAAAAAAGGCAGTTATTCATAATAGTGAAAAGGGTCCGTTATTCATAATAGCAAAAGAGGTCCGTTATTCATAATCGCGAAAAAGGTCCGTTATTCATAATGTGGTTCTTTTCAATGATATACTTGCAACAGGACGCTTCCTACCTATGCGAGGTCTGTAAGATGCTAACCCAGAAAACTGTACCTTTTTGTCAGCTGCGATCCCTGGCAGATCCACACCGGTGTTTGTTTTCTTATTATGAATAACGGACCCTTTTTCCTGTTATGAATAACGGACCCTTTTTCCTGTTATGAATAACGGACCCTTTTTCCTGTTATGAATAACGGACCCTTTTTCCTGTTATGAATAACGGACCCTTTTGCCTATTATGAATAACGAACCGTGTTTTACTATCTGAATATCACCCTTCTGTTGTGATTATGAATATCGGACCTTATGAATAAAGAACCTTTCCGGCCTTTATGAATAACGGGCCTTATGAAACAGAAAGGCCTTATAAATAAAAGAGGCCTTATGACAAACGACCATATGAATAAAAACCCTTATGAACATCGGGCTGTCACCCTTGAGCTATAGAGTTATTGTTGAACTTGAATTATTCTGTTATTGTGTTATTTCTTCCCTTTCAGAGAAAACGGAATATGCATCGGTCTTTATCGATAACAGCTCAACGAATAGAGTATTCGTCCTGGCTGGATCAGACTTCTCCGGACTTCTCATGGGAGCGTGAAGAAATACCTGGGCTCGTGCGGTCTACCCAGACTGCTTCTAAACACCATACGCTATATGATCAGCTTAGGCTACGGGCGCCAAAGCGAAGCTAGGCTTCATGAGGAGGTCGTTATGCTCAATTAGGGAGAGGAATCGTAACGGTGATGTGGTGCAGCCTATCCAGGTGGTACGGTGTGGTAGACAGTGCTGGGCAAGGAGCCTAAACACCGAAATAGCGTATAACAGAGCGCAGTGCCTCATGATAGTACCGGAAAAGGAACCTATACTATTTGCTAAGTCTGATTACAATAAGGTGTGGTGCTTGGCGAGTTAACCACAACATCGTGCCCAGTATAGGGAGGAGTAGAATCAGTTAGTCACTGCCGATTTCGCATGAACTATAACGCACTCATCTGTTTGGATATAGTATCGGCTATCGGCATTTAGCTATAGGAGTTGCCAAACCGTGATGCATACGAATTAGGCATTTTATGCACAGTTTCAGTTATTACGTCCTAAATTTACTCCAGAATCAGTGGTTGAACACTGTTTCCATAAAGAATAAGAACAACATTTTTTCAGTGAGGGCATCACGGATGTTTCTTTGAGCCTACAACGAGAAACCTTCTGAATAAGATATAGCATGCACTCTGAACAAGATTTCTTTCCTCTGAGACTTTTGTCTGGCGCTAGCCGTATTCCCCAACTTTATACATGACACTTTGAAAACAGTACATAGCACGCAATTCGATTCAATAAGATCAACCAATCAAGAAATACCTTGGTGGGCATGGTTGTTTGCTCCAACCTCGAAATTACGGATTGGCAATGTGAGGAGTCGGATGCAAGATCACTTGTGGTATGATAGGTTCAACATTTCCTGTCATTTGGGTTTTGCTTGTCATTAAAGTTAGCATTTGGTAATTAGGCCTACATCACTTTCGGTGATGTTCGTTTACACAAATAGCGGGTCTGGGGGAGTCGCCATTTTGATCACGTGATCTTCAACCCAGCGATCCATATTGTTCGGATATATCGATTACGGTATATCGTCACTATGATAGGTCAATATATCGAATACGGTATGTCGTCACTATGATAAGTCAATATATCGAATACGGTATATCGTCACTATGATAGTCAATATATCGAATACGGTATATCGTCACTATGATAAGTCAATATATCGAATACGGTATATCGTCACTATGATAAGTCAATGCCAAATTCGTTCCGATTTACTGTGGGACAATTGTTTTCGCAAACGGACCCGTCCATTATACACCGGGTTCTGCAGAAATTGTTTGCCTCTCAAATGAATATAGCAAAGGTGTTGGACGAAAGAACAGTCTGTTAGAATTTTCAACTATCATGATATGAGAGAGTGTGACATGTCAATGCAAAACTAGTCCTGAACTTCCGATACACGCAAACGGCAGGGCAGATTATTCGACGGTAGCTTTGAGACGATTCCTCATCTTCAACAATTTTAGCGGGGTTACTTTTATCTATTAGATATTTGTAATAATTCTTAACAATTCCACAATAAAGCGTGAATCGTTTTCGTAAATGCATTCGAAATAGTTCCCTAATTCACCCAATCCTGGCTCATAGTTCTCGCTGAAGCAGCGGTAGGAGGCGCGGACATGTGGAACGCCCGGACCCACGTGATAGGCCATGCTGAAATTTTGTGCAATAACAGAAAATACCTGAGGCCAGCAATTGGCGCCTAAATCGTCTGTACATATATACCGTCTGGCAACCCAGGAGTTGTTGAATAGTACAAGACAGTATTGATGTAAATAGTCATTAATATATAGCTAGTGTGGAATTTAGGGATAACTATATGTAAATTATTATTTTCGTTATTTACCGACTGAGCTGAACGATGCTTTGAAACGTAGCGGGAGAAGACGAGGGTAAAATCATCGGTGATGGTTAAAAAAAACGTTACACTTTATAAGACAGCATTTGCATCAAATGCGGAAACTGAGGTCGTGTCTTAAGGCTGACTCAAAGTCAAACAATTTTTGGGGTAATGCCGAGATTTATCTCACTTTACGAGGGGGGGGGGGGGGGGGGATACAGCCAGGTGGTATTGGGTGAAGGGTATATGGTGAAGCAGCCATGTTTTCTTTAAAAAGAAATGACCGAACGAAATCATATGACTGAATGAAATTGTATAGTTTTGCGTCCCCGAATACGGATCCAGCATACCTAACTCGTATTTAAACAACCTGCTATCTGGCTGTGGGGTTACTCAAACCTCCCGAAGTATCCGTGTCAGACGTTTTTTGTGTTTTTTTTCTCTATAGAAACGTAATACCAGCGTTCTATGAAGATCTTGTGAAATCTCCTGATTATGCCAACTTTTCTGGGCGAATAAATTACCAAAAACTTTGCTCACCTCAGTCACTGCTCACGGCCATGTGATGGATTTTTTTTATTATATGTATTTTAAAGATAAAACATAAATTACCAAGAACGTATAATTAGTCAAGTGGCGTTTCCTAGGGAGAAGAAAGATCCACCCAGCGATGGCCATCCTTAAACGAACTAAACAGTCGGGATTAACTAGAAATATTGCGGTGCTTGAAACTCAACTCTATTGAAAAATAAAGACGACAACAATTCGATGCATGGATGCAAATCTTATGATCGTGACTTCGGTCAGGATGAAAGGTGTTGGTCGGTTACCCAACAACAACAAAACAAGCCGTTTCGTTTGTTAGGTTTAATCATTGATAGCACACTAGGGTCCGTATTTGCTTTCTAAGATTTATTTCAACAAAATGAAAAACAGCACAATGACAAATCTACAATTTTCATCCATAAATTTCATTTCGACATTTCATTTTGTCGAGTCAGATTGATAACCTGAATTTCAAAAATCTTAAAATCAGTTAATTTTTACATGTGTTATGATGAGACATTGTCACCACTATCAAGACGTCCAGTAGGGTAGACAAAATATCAGTAACAAAACAATCCTATAATTTACCGTCAAGAAGAGATTTAACCATTTTTTTCTTGCTAAAAACAAGATTCGATGAAATTATGGATGTTGTGTACATGTTCATGTATAGCCTACGTACGATGAGTTGTAAGTTTATGAAATATAATTATTGAAACCAAACGGAGCCATTTTCTCGTTTGTATTTTCTAATGTTCACTGAATTTATTCCACGAAATTCCAATGATGTCTCACCGCCGTGGCTCGGATTCCGTATAGATGCGAATGCGGGGTGCGGTGTGGATGCGAGAATCGCATTTGTGTTTACTTGGACTGATGACGCAGGACCAAGATACCTGCCGCGGTACTCGGTTACATGACCTGATGACACGGTATTCAAGTGCGCCCTCACGCCCCCCCCCCCCCCACCTCTCTTCTCCTCAAGCAGGGACGGCGGCAATGAAAATCATATGATTTGAAGATCCAAATAATGATGAAGACTTGATGGAGCGCATAATGCAAAGAACCCTCTAGGCGCTTTACAGACTAAGACAGACACGGAAGCAGAAAAAAACAGAAAAGAATAGGCAGAGGATGAAAAAACAGGAGAGGAACACCACAACAAAGACATAACAGGAGAATCAGTCAGACAGAAAGTGCTGAGTGAAGAGAACCTTCGAAGACAGGACTTGAAGTAGCTACAGTCGGAGCCTGATGGACAGAATCAGGAAGGGTATTCCACAAGGTAAAGTAGCAGCAGAGGCGAATGAACGGTCACCGTAGAACTTGGTGGATGAGCGAACCATGACTTCAAGCTGTTGCTTGGAATTAGATGACCTGGAAGGACACATGCTGAAATGTTCGCAAGGCAAAGCAACTTCTACCCCCAATATATCACAATGAGTAAGGCACCTGCGTGACAGCAGTAGTGTGGTAGTGTTTTCACTATCTTGTATTCCTATTAGAGCGAACTTTCGGGGCGCACTGGGTAATTTCCTCAACGCTTCAATTACGAGCATCACGCACAGCGCACAGTTTCAACATCCTAGGTCTTTGGTATGGTCACCATGTACAGTCAAGAAATTAAGAGATAACCATTTTTGGGTGTGAACTTCTTCTGTTGATTACAATCGAAGGTGTTTCCTGCACAATGCGGTCAGGTAAAGTGTCTAAATTGTCATTATAAGAATCCGAGCAAATCCGAGTTGCGGAAATATGCCTAATTTGTCTAAGTTCAAAATGGCTGCTTTTCAGTATGATTTTCACTCATAATTCGAGACTGGAAGGTCGTGACACAAGTCCGTGTACGTCCATCAGGGCCACGAGCGTGGGGTAGTGTCACATGGCAATACTAATAGTTAACTGGAGAGGCAATAGCAGCCTAATGCTTTGAAGTCTGAAGAACAAGCATGGGTATGAGGTATGGGTACTACTGTATCAGCAACATTACAGTTTGTGTTACTCTAACTTTAGATTGCAAAAGCTGCGGAGAAAAATTTATGGTAGAGCAACCTGGATGTTGAAAGTGCCAGTATGTGTGCATGTAATACAAGACAAGATTTGGCATCGCCTTCCGCAGGGCTTGGGGGCTTTCTGCTTCTAGGCCTATAGGTAGGGCGACTGATGCGAAAGTCGGTTGTATATGCTTCGCACGTAGACACAACAAAGTTACAAAAATATGGCATGTTGCATAATAATGTTCCTGCTCCATATTCTACATAGCCGCGTCCTCCGGTATCGGGCGTTATCGGTTGTATTGCGGGGCTTTGTACAGGTATCACCTCGATTAGAACAACAGGTACGCCATGCCAAATTTTGGGAGTGAGCCTCTACGCGATAGCTTCAACACTGTAAACAAATATCGTAGACTTCACAATAAACTAGACACATGCTGGCGGGTAAACCGCCAACGTGTATATCCCCACTTCGCGATCAGTGGTGAAGATGGTTATATAAGTTGCCATGTGGATGGCATTATTGAATAATAATGATAATGGACTAGCTTTTATATAGTGCAATTTTCACCGCAAATGTAGTCTCAAAGCGCTTTACATGTCACCTACCAAGTTTCGTTGAAATCTGACACACTTTGATATCGTGTGATTTTACCTCCGGTGACTTTGAAATACCCTTCACTTCTTTCGGGACCAATTATAGTCCCCACCTACCCAATTTCGTGGAAATCAGACCAACTTTCGAAAAATGTGCAAATTGGGCGAATTAGGGTGACTTTTGACCTCTGATGACCCCGAAAAGTCCGCCACTTTTTTCGGGACCAAACATCGTCCACACCTATTAAGTTCGTTGAAATCCGACAACTTTCGATAATAGCCTAATTTGACCTCTGGTGACCTTCACGACCTCCACTTCTTTTCAGGACCAATTATAGTCCCCACCTACTAAGTTTCGTGGAAATCAAAACCAACTTACGAAATAGGCGCAAATCATGCGAATTTAGCGTGACTTCGACCTCTGATGACCGAACGAAGTGTCCTCCACTTTTTTCGGGACCAAACATCGTCCACACCTACTAGTTTCATTGAAATCCGGTAAACTTCTGTAACTCGCGTAAATTTGACCTCTGGTGACCTTGAAATGACCTTCACTTTTTTCGGGACCAAACAGTCCCCACCTACCAGGTTTCGTGAAATCCAACCACTTTTGAAATGCGCAAATTATGCAAATTAGCTTGACCGCAGGCGGCGACATCCACTTCGAACTCATCTGAGATTTCACTATGGCGGATATGTGTGCCAAGTTTCGGCTCAGCAAACGGGACAACGTGTTGGCGAGTGATTGCGGCTAACGGAAAAATCTTCCAATCGTGAAAATTATGCAAATTAGCAGACCCCGTTCATGTGGCGACGCCCACTTTTGAACTCATCCGAGATTTTTCAATGAGGCGGAACATGGGTGCCAAGTTTCGGCTCAAACGGACAAAGTGTTGGAGAGTTATTGCGCTAACAAGAACGCGGCGGAGGCGGAGACAGCGGCGGCAGCGGCGGTGAGGACGGCGGAGACGGCGAAGCCGAAAACCGATATCCCCGAAGTGGGGATATAATTACCGGCAACTCTGCTGCCAGTAGTTTACTGTAAGTGTTACAATAAACTACTATGAATTCACAGTAAATGGATATTACTGTAATTTACAGTGGTTTACGGTAAAATTTACAGTAAATTACTGGCAGCAGAGTTGCCAGTAATTAACTGTAGATTCTACAGAAATTGTTTACAGTGAATGTTTGGCAGATATGTTAACTTGATGCCCCAACCTAATATTGAATAATGAATTTCATCTCCCGTCACCGATGACAATGTTAAAGAATACCGATTTCAATGTAACGTAATGTCTTTAGACGGAACTAACCGTCATCCTCTGGAAGATAAGGGTTATCAGCATTCGTTCCTGACACCTAGAGGTTCGCTCGATCATTGATGATGGTTATCTATCACGGTATCAAATTCAAGGAATGGACGGCTTAGCGGGACTATACCGTCCGGTACTCTGGTGTGATGATCGAGCAGATCCTAATGAGGAGTGTGGTGTTTACTAGATATTTGACAAAGGGAACCTTCCGAAAATTTATACTGCATGAAATCGCCTGGAATGACCTTCTAAACACGCAGTTGATGCACGTCAAGCGTGCAGTGGCAGCACCTAACCTGTGGTGTGCGCTTTTCTGGCCAAATCTTCCAGGTTAATTTTGCTGAGCTTTCGTCGTCTGATGTTGAGCCTCTGGAGCATCTGAGAAACACTGGATTCGTAGCTGTAGTTATTTGTAACCGGGCTGCACAAGGACAGCACCAACAATAGACAGAATAGAAATATTACAGACACGTTGGCATTACTGGGGTATAGATCCAATGTCAGTGTATAGAGCATTGAACAGGTCATAGAATGTCGCAATGCAACGGAATGTGTTGCTACCTTCAATACAGCACGGGCAATAGTCATAGAAGCAATGCAGTCTGTCACTAGCGTAATCATCGGACAGCACAGGGACAGCACCTCACTAGACAGCCTAGACATATGACAGACACGTTGGCAGTATGGAATAGAGTAACATGTCAGTGTAGAGCATTGAAAAGGTCATAGAATGTCGCAATGCAACGGAATGTGTTGCTACTTCAAAAACTATGCAGGGCAAATAGTCATAGAGCAATGCCAGTCTGTCAAGCGTAATTCATGGAAAGCACAGGGAACAGGCACTTACAATAGACAGGATAGGACATAATACAGACACGTTGGCATTACTGGGGTATAGATCCAAGTCAGTGTAGAGCATTGAAAAGGTCATAGAATGTCGCAATGCAACGGAATGTGTTGCTACCGCCAATCTATGCACGGGCAATAGTCATAGAAGCAGAGCAGTCTGCCACTAGCGTAATCATCGGACAGCACAAAAACAACACCAACCTAGACAAAATAGAGAATTACAGAACTTTGGCATCACTAGGATACGGATCAACGTGCCAAAGTAGAGCAATCAAGAGTCATCGGTCAAGAAATTTGGGACACGATGGTCGACATAGGGGCTACCACGATTAGGGAGAGTTTCCAGTCCGTCAGCATGGATACTAGAACGCAAGTGAAGATGGAAAACAATGGTTCCTTGCAGACTAATCAACAGCTCATGAAAAAAAAGTTGGGTTGGTTGTCGTGTGTTTGTACTAGGAAAATGTCTCGGCCCTTTTCTTATGGTATACTTTGCCGAGCAGAGATCGATCCTATTCAAGGCCCAGCAAGGGTGCAGGGACATGGCTGACCCGAACATCATTGTCAGCTGCGAATCTTTCACCAGGTACACGATGGGCCATGCTCTTTGGCGGTACCTTAACTGTGGGGTGGGGGTGATCTCACGCAGACGGCAACTTGCATATTGCCTACCCCTCGTTTGTCCCGGCTCAATCCCCTGTGCTGAGCGCCCAGCAAGAAGGCAACAGGTTCCATTTTTAAGGTTTTTCGTATGACCCGACCGGGAATCGAACCCCGGTTCTCCCGGGTGGGAGGCCGCCTACGGAAATAGCTGCCGATGTTCTGTGTTACTCCATCAGGGCACTCCAGTGGGGAGCATTGTTCATCTGAGGTATATACGACTGTTGTTGGCATCTAGTCCCTTTACAGTACAGTGGAGACGATTCATCGTCAGCACAGCTGCATTATCCAGGAGTCGGGGATTTCCATGTTGCGTATGCGTGGCCGGAGTTCGTGGATCCTCTGGTTGACACCCTCGGGGGACTTGGGCGATCTTAAGATCAAAATCCATGCTTCCGTTGGTTCTCGGAGTCATCTCAGGTGTTGAGCGAGAACATAGAGGTCAGCGTGTCTCAGTTTGTCTCGGCAGTGAGGCTTTCTCGAGCCTGAGGTTAGCAAATGTCTCGGACCGGCATTTTGAGCATTAAACGCCGCAACACTTACGGTCGCCGCATGCGATGACCGCGAGCGGCCACTGTAAGCTCCTTGTGAAATCCAGACCCTCTGAAGTGAAAGATATCCCCGTGTTTATTCTGGTATGAATACATCTAGTGCGCTTCCAAAACAACACGGTTACTCTCTGGAAAATCGACCGCAGGAATTTCGCAAGGAGTCGCCGCTTGCGGTCACTGCATGTTGCGGAGTTGAACTCCTGATGGTGTGAGGTAGGCTTAAGTGATTTATTGACTGATCCTGAGAATTCTAGACTTGTCGTGTCCTGAGGTTTCCTTATACTTTGACCCTGTGACCTCATATAACTCCAAACCTGAGAAAAAACAATAAGGTTCATTCACACAGTACGCTGGCATCCCGCTTTAATCCCTTGTGCTGAGCGCCCAGCGAGAAGGCAACAGGTTCCATTTTTAAGGTTTTCGTATGACCTGGGTCTTCATCTCTGACCTCTGCTGACATTCGAACTGACCAGACGAAAACAATAAGGGATCATGTAATTATTATGGGAACCCACAAATCAAGTATGAATTGACACATCCAGGTGAGGTCAAGTTATATCGCCCACAAACCAAAATCGCCCGAAATATCAATGTTCCTCAATAATCTCAATCATCACCAAGAGCGACCAATCTTCACCAAAAACGATACGGTCTTTGCACTCGTTCTCCTTATGAGCAGCTACTTAATAAATGTCCGTTCGATTAGACCGAGCATTCGGAACCTATCGAGTTCGAGTGATCAACGAGTCGGGCGTATAACATACATTCCGATTCCGCCCTTGGGAAAACTGCTATTAACGTCTCCAGTAGCAGGTATTCAAATCTGTGTACTATCTGACCATCCTGTGGATCACTTTTGCTCGAGATTGTTTGAGTGTTGGGGCAATTAATTCTGGACGCAATCACTTCCACCCAGATAACCGATTGACCCATAACATGAGTATTTCCATGAAGTCTTGTCTCGTTAGGGTGATAGAAGCCTGCAGATCACTACTACGATTCGACAGCCGTGGACCCTAACCAGCTTGTTAGCAGGTAAACCCTGTTGGGTCTTTTCGGTGTATGGGTATTCACCTGTTACATAAGTATCACGCGACTGTGAATACCATATGTTCTGTCTCTCTGTCTCCCAGATGGACAGATCAGAGGCGTACTATCGAATGCGGACATAGAATTGGTGATTCAGTATACTGGTGTAGGGGTAATTCGGCTATACCGGTGTAGGGCACGCTCCGCCGGAACGCCCTCACAAGGGAAAGTTAGCAGGTAGTCTTAATAGAATGAATCTGAAAACATTACGAAGCATATAGTTGCCAGCTCTTAAGTGCTCCACATACTGCATACAATGACACTAAGCAGCCAAACCTTCAAATTCATTAGTTTTGTGATAAATGACTGCGAATATGCGCATGAACTGAGCAATTTGGACACATCATTTGACATCCAGTGACCGCTTCTTGATATATAATTCGACCATAGGGGAACCACAACTATCACGTTTCATGCAATAAGACAACCTTGTTCAAGCGAGGGAAAATCCTGGAAATCCTAGACAGCTTAATCACCTTCCTAAGTATTATGGGTTACGCGCTAAGCTGGAATATATATATATATATATATATATATATAATATATATATATATATATATATATATATATATTATATATATATATATATATATAATATATATATATATATATATATTATATATATATATATTATATATATATATATATATATATATATTGGCATCGACCATGACCCAAATTGGTCACTAAATCCCGCAAACGAAAGAAAAAATTCTGGGATTGAACCTGAAACGACTACCCATTGTGGTCTGAACATTCGGAACGACCTACCATCACACAAGAGATACTGGTAACACTCTGCACCCCCTCCCAATTTGCCTATTTCAATCACCAAGGCGCAACTTGGCCTTTATAATATAATCCTTTGAGGTATCTCTGTCAATCACTGAGGCGCAAATTGGCCTCCCCCAGTATAATCCCCACAGGGATTTATCCCTGTCAATCAGCGACACACTAATTGCCTACCCCCCTTGTTTCCTAGGCCTATAAAGTCTCAGCCGTCTTCTCTTTGTAATCTTGATCTCCCGATCCTTTTTAACCTAGCCTACTCTGTTTTCATTTCTCAATGACAGATCCATGTATACGTATATTCATTATAACGATTGCAACTCTAGATCCTTCACTTGAAGGCCGGCACCCCACTCCTATATATTATCTATGTCAATGACATCCCCGCTGATCCCACAAACAGAGTCTCCCTAACTCAATTTTCAGATGTTATTGCCCTCTACTGTACTTCTTCTAGTACCTTCTAAATGAAAGAAATCTCCAAACTCAAACTGTCTTTGGAGAGTAAAGATCAACCCCGGGAAATCTAACTTAATCAGATTTCATACCATGACTAAACTCACCGCACCTGAGCCTCATATCACTCTTTTTAACCAGCGCATTCCTCGAGTAAATACTGCTCGCTTCCTTGGAGTTGATTTTGACTCACAGCTTACTTTCACACCCCACATTGACAGAGTGGTAGCTAAAGCTGGGCAGGATTGCCAGTCTGCGTTTACTATATCAGTCAAAATACTGGCGTAAAGATTTATAACACCTACATCCGCCCTATACGCGAGTACGGCAGTTGTACTCTAGTAAACCTCACCAACCATAACATTAATAGACTTGAACGCATACATAACCAAGGTCTACGGACGGCTATCAAGGCGCCTAGGTATAACCCTTTTAAATTGATCCTAGAGGCGACGAATTCTACTTCAATGCATGACAGATTCATATCACTCAACAACAAATTATTCTTAAGGTACTTACCAGCTGATCACCGCCTTGTTGACTCTACTACTAAGTATAACAACAGCTAAAAACGCTATCAAGTCTCCTCTCGATGGCCTTGTTCAGTGATAATAAAGACCTCCTAACAAACCTAATATCTGTTTGAGCCTTCGGTAGGGCATCTCGCTTTTGGTCCTTTGCTCCTGGTCCCGCTTTCTATCCCGTTGGTGCCCACTTTTTACAGAACAGAACGGACTGTATTGTATATGAATGTATATATATTTATTATGAAGACAATATATTAAACGGATTGGCTGCAAATTCAGCCAACTAGCTAGCAAGTTCACACTTTGGCCACCAGGTTCAAGAGTGTCTTTGCGGGCATACATGCAAGTTATGAGGGTAGGTCTTGGTATCACAGCCACGTATCCACTATAATGCAGTGTGCTCTCTGAGGTTTGTTTCAGTATATTCGCAATAAGACGTTGCATGACTTTCTGCTCCCCAGGTTCTGAGAGCTTAGTCCGATCTGGCAGTGTCCGTACCTCTTTTGGAGAATTGTTACAACTCGCCTCCAATATTCATCTAAGCACTGTCGAGAAGAGAAGCCGAGTTGTTGATGGTGATCATCCCATATCTATGTTGCCAGGCTCCCAGATGAGCTTCTTTGCTTTAGAGCCCATGGAAATCAAATGGGAACTGAGGATCCATGCGAAAACCTATAAGAATCCTCATGTTATCTAGTGAATGATGGTCATTCTCAAATCTTTGAAATACCAACATTTTCTCATATCCCCCAAGAATGGTATTAATGAATTGATTTGTTGCCACGCCTAACAAAGACTGTGATATTCTGTTCTGGAACACGTCCAATAGATTCCAGCAAAAAGTGCTGGGTTCAATTTTGCTAATCCAGAAACCTAAGTCTCATGTACTCCTCTGAGGAAGATTACATATCAAGTAACGATTTCATCCAGCACAACCTGGTGAAGCGCAGCATGGTCACAGCATTTGGCCAAGCATCCAATGTTCACAAATATGCAATTTTTTCAAACTAAAAAATAACTCATGCATGGTCTTCACTAAAACAATAGGCTCTTTTACCTCCATCAGAAAGCTACACACCAAATTTAACTTGATCAGCCCACGCGGTCTGGACTTATAATTCCAGGTTCCCAGAATGTGCCCTTGACCATACTCACCCAAGGAACAAGGGAATACATACCAAACGGTGAACACCAATTGAAGCAAAGGAAATAAGGAAGGACACACATCAATATTTTTTAAATTGAAAGGTAGATATTTTGTGAAATATACCACATAACATAATGGTAGATGCCTGGTAATAAACATATATAACTTGCATGATGTACTCAAAGGTCAATATGAACTCTCCACATATGTAAAAAAAGAGAGGCCCCAGAGCAGACCAGGGGACACTTTAATGAGAACTACAAGGTGGCAAAATGATAAAGTTGACAAGTGAGTCAAAGAATGGATAGCTAAAAGCACACACGAGAACAGCAAGATTGCAAAATGGCCTTCATTTGATCCAGATTTTGGTGAACAGATTAAAAGTATGATATTGAATACAAGTGGTTGGATAAAATAAACGCATCAATTCAATTGACGTTCGATGAAAAATTCTGCTAAAAAGAAAGTAATTTATTATTATGCGTGGGATTACTCTGGTGAAAAGTATGGTTAATGGGTCAATTATCCCACAGATCGCAGACCTTAATAGGAATCCCAACATACATAACCAAGCTGAGACTGCCTATGCATGACCCATGAACTAGAACTAAATAATAGACAAACCCAAAAATCCCCCACGAGTGTTGAAAGCGGGAATGACCAGCGTCACCTGTACTGAAGCATTTTTCAACAGGTAGATTTAGTGACTATCAAAAGAATTGGCGCTTCTGAATTGGTGTACATCTGTGGGTTTTTCACTCACAGATTAAAACTTTCTCTTTGGACTTTCTCTTCTTTCTTCTCTCGGATAATTAAAATAAAACCAGATCTTGCCCTAGCTGCAAATGGACTATTCTAACTGATGCAGAACCCTGTAGTCAGTAAGATGTGGGCAATTTGGGGAGTTACCGTATCCCTGCAAAATATTGTCCTCTCCATGAACGCCCCCTAACCTACTTCCAAGGTGGGGAAGCATACTGGGCTCTGACACGATCAGAAACCACGTGAACATTAGGGTAACATTAACAGTGGTAAAACAATGCTAAGTACGCAAATCATGGGATATCAATCAGTATCGTGATGTACAGGTACAATGTTACCGTCAGAGGTGAATTCATGTGATACAGCTTCGTGTAATTAGCGAAAAAATGCATGGTAAACATGGTTAATGGTAATGTGATTATGACTATCGTTAACACTAGGCAAAATAGCTGCCATTCTAGGGCTAACTCATTAGCGTCACTTTTGAATGTTACACGCAGGCACCCAGGGGGTATCTATACCATAGCAATATGGACTTCCCCGTAACTGGGACTCAACAGAGTTGTGTCAGTTTTAGGGATGACAAAACAGCATCTGCCAATACTACTAGAAATGATGCCAAGCTGCTTGAGAAAGAAAGCAGAAAAGCTGCTAAGCAGGTAATTGGGTTCAATACCCTCATGAACATCTGTATCACGAGAGAGTCTGCAACAAGAGTGTGACACAAATCAGCGAGATTCCAACCCACCCCTGGTTTGAGCACTACATTTTCAACCATACTGGATTGCGTCTCGCCCCCCCCTGTACACTCAGAGCTTGTTACAGAGATCATTGTGCCTAACTCTATCCACATATTTAATTCGCACGTAAGAAACGTTAAATTGTATTCCGTTTATTTTTATGCATATGTGTATTGTTGTGGATAGCGCACATAGTAATATGGTATTTAGTTAACTACCTGTGTAGCCAAAATTTCCAAATGTGGATATAAAAAACAATGTCACACATAAATTAAATTCAGTCAAGTTCAGTCTGTAAAATACTTGAAGCATCCTGTGGAAGAGGGGCATACAAGGCGGGACCACCAAATATTAAATAGTCTCCAGCAAGTCTCCCTACCAAGTATAAAAGCAGAGGGGGGGACATATGTTTAAGTCATATCAAAATGTCCTTAGCATTGATACAAGACAATAAACACAACATAAAATCCATGAACACCCAACAGGCGTCCTTGCAGTCGATCACCGTGAGACGCAAACAACAAAGACTGGGGCGTCCACCCAGACAAGTCTTTGGCTTAATTGTTTTAGTCTGTTTGTATTCGGTCCATCGTCGAGGCTCCTATTGGTAGGATTCAGCGTCTGTAAACCCCTTCCTCCAATGTAGGGGTAGGTCAGCTGGTGAGGGGGTCGAAAAGAGTTCCGCTTTGACCGACGCGGCGAGATGTGAACCCTCAGGACGTTCTAGGAGGTGAACCAGCCCTTGCTTTAGTTTCCCGGAATGACCAAAAAACACAAAATAGAGAAAAGAAAATCCAAGAGTCTCAATGACATGATGGAGAGGTGGGGTGGGGCAGCCAATTGTTCATTATATTCACCCAATTGACCTGTGAACATTCATCTCACTTGGATAAACAATAACATATTCAGTCTTATTCTATGAAAACAGACGATCATTTCCCTGAAATCTCCCAAGAATAGGAGTCTAGGTTTTAGGGCTGGATGATCCATGTTTGACTCTTATGGACCCTCCGATAACCAACATAAATTGCTGAACCAAGCTGTTGAAGCAGGGCCTGAAAAACATCAGTCATTAGCACTCAATTTCAAGTTCATTTCTAGATTCGAAAAATCTATTGATCTTTGCAGGAGTTGTAACTTGTGACCATGACATATGCAGCATATCTCAGCCGCGCACTGGTACATTGTGTCCCATTTTCAATCAGGATCCATGAAGGACAAACATTTGGGGGCAAATGTCAACAGACGACAGATCAGGAGACAGACTGACAAACAAATGGAATGACATGCATTGTAACACGGTGTGCCGGATTTCTGTGATGATGACATTCAATTGTTATTCCAGGGCTATTTCTACCATTGAGGCACACAAACGAAACATAAAATGAATTCTGTGTCCGGCAAAGTTTCTATACGCATGAATTCGCAACACATGATTAATGAGTGGCACCCGCACATACAAAAAATACAAAAGTTATCAGCTGTCAGAGGGCCAAAGGGGTTCATGGATTATGACATTTGGTATTCAATTGACAGTAGATGGTCATTGGCTGAAGCTTGTGAATTGCTTGCAAGCAGCATCATGACCCTTGGTTTGACTGACCTTTCAACCTTACAGTCCAGAACAACCCATGATTATTATGCCACTGGTAGATGATAACACCAAGCAAGTACCATGACAATCCATTCTAATCCAATACAGAACAAACATATGCCACCCTACACCATTTTGAAATTTCCCACAATGGAGCTCATTATTCACCTTATCATTCAAAGAGGCCTCAAAGAAAGGAAAATCTTGACTTAAGTTTGGTTGACATCTGTTGGAGTACAGCATTTGGGAGCCCACAAGTAGCTAGGTGGCATACTTGGACTACTTGCATATTCAAAAACTTTGAAAAAGAGGGACAACCCTGTTATTCGCCATCCTGTGGGAAGGAGTCAATTTTTTTTGGAAATGTAAATAATGCCATAGAATTGCGAAATGGTGGCATGTTGGTTGCAATATATGGCATGTTTCACGAAAAATCTTCAATCATAAATTTTACAGTTTAAAAACAAATGCTAATCGTCACCCACTCCAGCTGCACACGATGACTGTGCTCCCTTTGGGTGTCTCTGCCGCAGCAGTGGATAGTGTACTTGCTTTGCCTTTTGGAGGACATCCTTGCCTTGTAGAGAACCGACTGTGCTGTATTGCCGTTTTTTGTGTCTACCACACTGGTATCGTTTTGGCATGTTAAATCAATCGATGACATCTTCCATAAGGGACCAACAACACATCCTTAAAGCTGACGGTAAAATGCTTGAGTACTAGCGAGTCAGTAATATTCCCCCTGCATTGAGGAATCTCTGCATTGACTGTTTTCTCTCTCCTGAAAACACTGGTCAAACCCCCCTGATGTGATGCAGACTGCATGGTAAAACTGTCTCCTGACTCACGCGAGCACTTGTCCCAATATTTTTGCCCCTCCATGCTTGTCATTCATGCCCACAAAACATATATAATTTTAATTGTTCATTTACTGACCAGATGCTCTTGCGCCCCCGAGGCTGCGTTTGACCACGGGCCCCAGTCCTTGTCATTTCTGTAGAGTTCCCTGCCGTGCTCTCAGCTGTCGTGGGCTCTTTAAATCACATTCCTTCGAGAAAAAAAACAGAATGGAACATGATGGGGGCAGTGGGTGAAAATAACACATCTGTGATACATCGATGCATCTGTGTGTTAGTGTAAGAAGAGGCCTGGTCATCCTCAGAGCAGTGATTAAAAAGTACCAATATATGTGATGTCATATACAGATTATTCAATGTGTATGATGTACAGTTTTGTATCCACATTGAAGTTCTATGGTTGTAACCAAGTTTGAATAAAACATCTGCCTTTTTTTTTAAATCGCTTTTTATCTTTACTACCTAATAAGCCTGCTTGTGGTTACAGTCAATGAGAAGATATTGTGTCAAAGGTCATGAGGGACAATGGCATTTCATCGTTGAACGACAGTGTGTAGAAAATCTTTTTGAAGCTCCCCCCCCCCCCCCCAAAAAACAAACAAAACAATCATTTCAACACAAAACCCACAGCTTTCCCCATACTTATCAACAATAACATATCATAATATGGGATGAATTGGTTGGCTTTTCAAATAGTGGTGACCAGTTTTGAAAAAATGTCGCTATAGGGGGAATTTCCTCCATATTCCCCCGCCCTGTTCATGGTGGAGCATGCGCACTTACAACCATGGCTTGTTATGAAAACTGGTGACTTAATTGAATGGTACTGGGTCAATGTATGTGTAGCCAAACTCGCTCTTACCAGAGTTGTAACTGCTTATCAATGTTGACACGAATCATTGGCGGCATTCACGTTCATTTACTATGAAAACAAGTACATTTTCGTCATATTATCACTAGATGTACTTGTTGTGGTCTCGTGATGCTCTAACGCTGGGACAAACTTCATCTTGAAAAATATGGTTGGTCACCTCCATGCATGGAAGCATGCAATAGTAATTTTGAGGGGACCCTTTGAATGATGATGTAATAGTAGATAGTACTTTTTCATCCAATGTCAGTGACCACAACTCGCCAATGAAATGACGCGACCTAAGGTGTCATGAAAATTTTTTCAAGTGACACAGCTATTGCCCACTGTCCCATATAATTCATCATTCCCGCAATAGTTGTATCAGCTCGAGGCGGCTGTCAAATGCAGCTTCTTGCCATTTCAACATTATTGGAATTTTACCTATACGGGAGTAATGCATGTCAATCTCCCCCCGAAAGAGGCAATGATCAAGCAAACCACATGGTGTTGCCTGCCAAATTCAATAACAGCTGGTAATATACCTCCCCTTCGTTAAGGGGCTAACTTACGAGTGGCAACTTACCTCTGGACTTACTACAAATTGGCATTTTCCGCCAACGCGGTCTCTTCAAATTCAAATCAACACACCCTATACCACTACAAAATAGTTAACACAGCGCCGGTAAAACCGAACGCATCCGTACTATCTGGGTGCGGCAACGTGCTGTACAATCCTTCCAACTAGCACCCGAGGTCCCCGCTTAGTGGGAGACGGCGGGTCATCCCCCCCCCCAGAAGTAATTCCCCCTAAGTAGCCCCCCTTAGCGAAGGGGGTTCACTTACTTCAGGCACTTACCTTCTGGAGTTACTACAAATTTCAGACTCCCACCGCAACTGGTGGAAATGCCGGCACGAAATCAATCCAACCCTACTAGAATAAGACCACTCACTGTAAAAAGATGTCTGAGTACCCGCCTCCGTAGTCCACAACACGCAGACTCCATACATCCAGCGGGGCACCCCTCCTTCACAGGCATGATGTCCCCGAGCCAGCCGCAGCCCTACACAACACGCCCAACGAGCGAGGCCGTCGGGTGGGGACGGGGGAGGGGGGCAAAGCCGACGCTTACCTAGGGGCCAGTGACCCCCCGGCGTGAGAGGCCACCAGACGCGGAACCCTAACCGCAACCGCCCCGCCGCGGGAGGAAAGCGGTGGCCATGCGTGATTCACATAAGGCAGGGGTCCCGAATGTAATGAAGCGATAAAAGTATTCTGAGGCTTTCCTCCCTCGCCTGGAGAATCTCCTACAAATTCATCAACCTTATCGAGCGCGAGGGAGAGGCGACCCCGCCGCACCGTGAGCTCGCGGTCGAAACGGACCCATTCCCCTGGTCCGCCCGACGGATCGCGTGACGATCCCGCGAGAGATTGTATCCTTGGATGGCGCGTGTATTAGGCCGCTGCTCGATAACAAACAGCGCCTACAACGGACGGAGGGTACGGGTGCCGATCCAGGTAACCCGAATGGGCCCGAACCGACACGCACACCCATCCCCCTCCCTTCCCGGACTCCCCACATAAGCACGATGAAGAATCGGAGCCGGGGGAGAAACTTGACCGACTGCGTTTTAGACAGAAACGTCGGGTCCATAACCAGGCGGACCCCGTGAGGCTCAAACTCTATTGCCCCTTGAGGGTATACAAGAGCAATGCAAGGCACTTACGGCGCCGAGCCGATGGCGCCGCAAGAAGAAACGCCGTCTTAACTGAAAACTGCGGCAGAGAGCAGTCCGCTATCAGCTCGAAGGGGTGCTCCGCTAGTACCGCAGCGTCCCCAGTCCCAGGGCGGAACGAGAGTGCGCACTCTAGGACGATCCAAAACATGCTGGGCGAAGGAGGAGGTCCAGGGGGGCTTCGCAGAAACAACCGTTGTCCCATCTCGATCCGCTATGTATAAGCCCGCAACAGCGAGCGGTAACCCCGTATCGTGTTCACTTGCCGCCCTAAAACGGACGTAGAGGAGGAAGTCGGCCACCTCCCCGACAGTGGCCGTGGCCGGAGAAACCTGCGATCCGCACACCCCCCTCGGTAAACAATCCGAGTCGCGACATACGGCGTAGTGTGGAACCTCCGCCCGGGCCCCATCGGGGTGGGGCTGCAGCCATCAATCAAAAACGAAAAAGATAACCTTACGCCGGATGAATGCTCGAACGGGCCACCACCAGCGCAGAGCCTCTGGGTGCGGTGGCGCGTTCCAGACCCGGAAGCACCAGTAGGTCCGGGATGCAGAGGAGAATCCGCGGCGCCCCCTCCAGCACGCCAGAGGGTGGGCCGAACCACGCTTGGTCGGCCAAAACGGCGCTATCAGGAGGAACACCGCCACTGGTCTCCCCTGCCACCACTCTCAAAAAACCACGCTGGCTGGCTAGCTAGAGCTGCACTGGGCGTTCAGGCGTAACGCGCGAGAAGCCCCAGTCCAGGGCCAGAGCGATCGCCGCCAGGGGGTAGGGCCGCCCCTCGACGGGACTCGCGTGCAGAAGAGAGTCCCTTTGCGTTGAGATGGTCATGCGGAAACGGTCCACACCTCCCGGACGATGAAACGCCCCGAACAACCCTGCACAACCAACGCCGACGTGGAGAGACCCCTCCGTCGGAGCCGAGTGATGCGCGAGAGCGCATCGTCCTCTCTTGCTTCTTCGATGGAGTTCTCGACCCCGGAAGGTTAACCCCATGAAGGCGCACGCCGTTCGCGCGGCAACCACTGGACAGGTTCCCGGTTGACGGACCAGAGCCCTCGCGACAGTCCCGCCCTGCCGGTTTTTGTACGACACCGCCGCGGTACTGTTCGCAACGGCCAAGTACGCGGCGGCCCGCCACTCTCGGATGCAGTAGTTTCAAAGCGCGGAACATCGCCAGCAACTCCGCACGTTTATGTGGGTCCCCCGTAACTCCGATCCCACACATGAGCCAACACGCGACTACTCCGGAGGCCGTGCCCCCAGGCCCTCTCCAGCGAGGCGTCCGACTTAGGCAAGTTGAACGGGAAGGCGGGAACCTACCCCCTGCATGACGGTGTCCCTATTCAGCCACCACCGATTATCAGGTCCAGGGTTGCTTGTGCCAACGGCACTGGCGTCGACAGATCCCAGACGACGGACGAAAAAATGCCAAGAGGTGGATCTGGAGGTGGCGCATGTACATCCGCAATAGGGAAAACAGGTCCACTAGGCTCGCCATGAAGCCCGAGAGCACCAGCCACGCCCGCGCAGGGGAGGGTTCTGGGCCCTGACGCATAGCTGCCACCCCCTCTTGCAGGGCTCCAGTCTCCCCAGGGTTGGGGTGGCCACCCCGACCGCTAGATGTCCTGCGCACCCAGATAAGCGATCCGCGGGGACGGTCGCAGGGTCGGACTTGGCAAAGTTGCGAGCCAATCCCAGGCTCCGCCGCCCCAGTCCGCGAACCGTGCGGGTGGCTCCTCTGAGACCTCCGCCGCTGGGTCCCCCACGATAAGCCAGGCGTCCAGATAGTGGAAGATTTCTGGACCCCTGACGACGCAGATGGCCACCATGGCCCTCGTGACGTGTAAACACACGGGCGCCGTCTACAACCCAAACGGGTGACTGGTAAATCGGTAGGATGAAGCGCGGTAGCGGAAGCATATGAAGAAGGAATCCTCCCGCCTGCGGGGATATGCAAGTATGCATGCGCTAGGTCCCCCGACGTCGCCCAGAGACCCCTCCGCGGTGTTTTGAAAATCAATCACCGCTAGTGTTTCCATGCAAAAGTTGGGGTGGGCGGGGACGAACGGTTGAGAGGACGCGGTTCAATCAATCGGCCGCCACGAACCATCCCTCTTGGGCGTCAGGAAAAGGACGCCACAACCACTTTGCATTGCTCGGGAGGAGGGGAGTAATGCCCCCTTGGCCAAAAAGGGTTGCGATCTCCCTCTCCACGCCGCCGCCTGGGAGCGTTCCCGCGGGACCGTCGTAGCCCGAAATCGGGGAGGCGCCGTGAAGTCCAGGCGATACCCCTGGGCGAGCGTGGCCAGGATCCAACTGTCCGAGGTGAAACGAGGGCCACGCCCCCGCGAAGGCCCGGAGACACCCCCCCACATTTGGGTTTTCCCCTGGGGGTTCCGGGACGGGGCCGGTAGTCAACATCCACCCGGGCTGGCTGGAGGCACCGCCTACTTTGCCACGGCGGGAGACTGACGCGCCCCCCCCTGGCTTGCCGGGACGCTTGGCCGGTTTCCCCTTCTGCTTACAGGGGAGTGGGGGCACCCCCCGCCCTACGGGAAGGGCCGAGACGCCCTGGCGCTCCCCCGAGCGCGGCGTCTCTGAAAGAAGACGGTCCTCTACGGGCAGACCGTCGCCGTCTTCCGTACTTCTCACCCGGGAAGCGTTCCGTTCGGACCCGGGGAAAACAGGCTCCGAGGAGGTCGGGGCCCAAATAGGGGCGCTCTGGATTTCGCCCGCGGCGAGCGGAGAGAGGTTCAATCCGGAGGAAAACAATCTCCCCCTTCTCCCCGCAAAGACGTTCCTTGACGCAATGCGGCAAACTGATTCGCAGGCCAGTCTAGTAATCGCCGACTGGACTCCCTCGCAATCACCTCCGCAGGAGGGGTCTGCCGACGGCGGCCCCCTGGGCGAACCACTCTCCGCTAAGACAATCCTGGAGAGCCGAGACCTTGATACCGAATCGCGCTGCACGGTCAAAAAAATGGAGATCGGCATCTCGGTCCGCCTGGGGGCGATCCTTCAGACAGAAGGAAGGCCTTCCCCCCCTTGCCGGAGAACCGACGCCCTCCCCCGACAGGCCAGTCCCTGTCCCACGCCTCCGGCGGCAGGGGAGGGAACGAGAAGGGCAAATCGTACTGTGCCTTGGGGGAACTCGAATGAAGGCGGTCCTCCCGCTGTGGGACACTCGACGGAGACGTTGTCGCCGGCCCTAGCCCGGAAATCTGGAACACGTCCACGCCTAGGGAGGGTGGGAGCTGGCGGAGGCGGATCGCGGCGCTGGTCCAAACGCGCCCAGCTTGTCGGATCCTCCTTCGCGGCCGCCCTGGGTCTATACAAGTCCATGGAGAAAGCCCTAGCCAGTTCCGTCAATCGCGGCAGCGAGTCTGGCCTCAACAGGCCCGTACGGGTGGCTTCTCCATCGACTGAACGGAAAACCTGCCCAACGGGCCCCCTCAACGGAGGGGCAGGAGATTCCGCCTGCGATGACGGAGCGTCGGAACCTCACCAACGGTCGGATGTGCGTGCCACGTCGATCTCCGGTTTCGAGGACCGGCGTTGAAGATCGCTCTGTCTCCCTCGCGGCTCCTCGTCTGAGCAACAGGCGAGACGTACGGGGAGGAAAAACCGGACACTGAAAACCTCCCGGCTCGCGGGAGTGTCCGGTGTTGTCGAGGGGGGGGAGGTGGTACAGGACCCCCGGTCCCCGGGCGGAAGAGGCTCTGGGGAAAAAATAACCCCCCTCCCGGAGCCCAATAGGTGCGTACAGAGCCCAGAAAGGGCACAAACGAACGTAACAAGATAGCGGGAAGGACAAACGCACCTAGCCCGGGCGGGAGGGGGGAAAACCCCAGTCCCCACGTAGCCCGTCGGCCCCAAACCAAAGACCAGGGCACAAAAACAAGACCGCACTGGCCCGCTAACAAAAGTTACGATCCCACAATGGGCAGGAATGGAGTGAATTAACAACAGAAAACAACACCCAAACCCCAAAAAGGAATTCTATCACCTGAAAAGTTGGAAAAGTTGCATAAAGTGGCGTGAGAAGCGTCCAAAGAGAAGCTCGCGATGATATAACGCACCGTGTGTTGCTGTGCAACACACACCGCAAAGAATGATAGTACAGCATCGTTGCCGCACCCAGCTAGTTTAGTTCGGTACCGACGCTGTGCTTAACTCTTTTGTAGTGGTATAGGGTGTGTTTGAAGCGGGCCGTTTGGCCGACAATGCAATTTGTAGTAAGAGATCCCAAAAGGTAACTGCCCTGAAGTAAGTATAAATAATCTACTGACCTCTACAATGAACTACAATGAATTCCTTAATCAAGAATTTCACATGTTTTTTTTCTTCTTCTCCAATTCTGCTCCTTCCACTCTGTATACCCTGACTTCATGTAGGAATTGATACATCCTATTATGGACCTCAGCATCACGTGAAGAAACGTCAGAATACCCCATAAACACATATAACCGGAATAATCGTGAAGAAAAAATACCTGAACTTTGGTTCTAGTAGTGAGGTAAACGCTTGAGATTTATTCGGGTGAATTCAATGTACTGTGCCTTCTTTGTTTTTTATAGAGAGCGTATTGTAATCTAGTAGCAACTGCAAAAAGTGACAGCGTGTTGCTACACACAATGAGGATAGTCCCTTCTAATCAATATCGATTATGGTATCATCTCATCCCATTCCTTCATATGTCAATGTAAACTTGACATACTCAAGGTGGTTGCAACCGCCGACATATATATATCTCTGCAGAAATTACCTTTGTTGGAACTCGTTCTAGGGCAAGCACACTTTAGTTATGTCATTCACCCTCCCGTGACTTTGAAATGACCCACCTTTTGATTGGGAAGCAACTGTGTCTACATTCTCCAAAGCATTTGATTGATTATGGCACAGCTGGAACATCGCATAATTGGGGGGGGGGGGCAAATTTCGAAGCCTCCTTGACCCCTGAATGCCTCATGTTTTTTTGGGGGGTACCAAACTTTTGTCCTCACCCACAATTTTTTCTGTGTAATCTGACTAACTCTGTATTCTAGCAGAAAACTCACAATTTGACCTCCGTGAACCTTGAAATCAATGGTCCATGTTTTTTCAGGATCGACTCTTGTCCTCACCCACCAAGCTTGGTGTAATCGGATAATTCTGCATCCTTCGTGTAAAACCTTCAAAATGGAGGGCAGCAAACAATGCAGTGACGCCCACTTCGAACTCATCAGAATTTTAGCATGCGCGGACATGTTACCATGTTTTTCAGATCAATTGATAAAGCATTCCCAGCGGTGTGAGACGGTGGACAAAGCCCCCAAACCGTAATGAGGGGTTAGGATTTGGAGAGGCCTCTGTGACTCAATTTCTATTCACCACACTTCTTCCATCATGGAATATTTCTCCCCTACGCATGCTATTCATGTGGAATGAGACCTGCACCATAAACAGCAGATTACAAATCTCAGAGGAGAGAAAGGTGGTAGAGATTCTAAGAGGAAATCTAACTACTCATCCTGGCGAAAATAGCACCAGTCAGTGCTAGGGAGAGGTTTGTTGTTGACCAAGACTCTATCCATATCGTCTCCTCGTACTTGTTGTCAGGGTAGACGTAGGTGGCCGGACGGGCCAAATATCTCCTCCTCCATTCGCCTGTCGTGAGGGTCAGAGCACTCTTAGATTGTCGCTTCCGATGAATAGCCCTTGCCTGCTGCATTTTGAGAAAAAATATAAATCTGCTCTAATCCAACCTATGTGAACCAGCGATAGCAAAGTCCATCCTCACACAAATAAACATGATCATTTCCATATATTTCTAATGGTTTGGGGCTTTCGCGTTCCTGCTGTGGAAAAATTTGTGTTAGTGCTTAACTTCACACACTTTAAACCCCTGATTGTTTTTAACTCTGTGTACATCATCATTCTACCGAATGTCAGATTGGTCCAAAAGGGGCATCGTCTAACCAACGCTGTGGCAGTCATTTTGGATTCTCCAACAACAAAAAGTTGATGATTTACATGTTTCAGAACGTGGCAATTGTTTTTGGACCATTTTTAGTTTCGCAGGGTCCTGGCAGAATTTGGATTTCATTTTGTTGCAATTTTCTCTCTATCAAAGCAATTTCATATTCATGAGACCCTAGCTTGCAGTTGTTTAGTAGTTGGGGGGGGGAGCGATGGGTTGTGTCACACTTGTTTATGATGTGTAGGCTTGCATATATTAATCCCCCTTTTCTTTGAGTGACTGGTCCATTGCTGACATCACTGTGGTGGACTCGCCCATGCGTTATTTTAGAAGCGGTGTTTCCGCCAAGAAGGCGTTTGCTCCTTCTTGTTCATACTTATCCTTTAGCCCTGCCTCTTTTTTCTTCCGTGGCTGCCGCAACTGTAAACCTCTAACGTTTATATACTGTAATTTGTATCCTCTCACACCATTTTATAACAATTACAAAGGCCAAATGGGTTGTATATTATATATATATTTGCTTTTCATGGGCTGCATTACCCGTGCTTTGGGGAACTATTCTTATTGGCATGCGTTCCTGAATTGCGAAGTGCGTTTTTTTCTTTTCCCTTCCCAGGCTCCCAGATCATGGGCCCCTTTCTGACCCTTGTTTCCCTTTATTCATATGTATGTATATATTCGATGCGTTGTTGCATAATATGGTTGTTTTCTATAATAATGCGCATAGTTAGCCGTCTATTGTAGTTATTTTCTGTCGTGTTTTTTGTAGTTTTCACGGACACAGAATGCGAGAACTTAATAATTAATCTGCGCCTGCTAGTCCTGTCGATTGAGACCTTGAAGAACCCTTCATTTCATTATTCCCGTGAAGGGCCAACACTCATGATATGAGTCCAGAACAACTAAAGGTTGATTATTCTACCCAGTTTGTTGACCCACCCAAGTGCAATGACTCATTTTTGGGGGGTAGTAAGGGGTGGGTCATGCAATTGACAACATGCATCATAGTGCACACAACGTCTTCCTCAATTGGTGAGTCAACTGACTGCTCTCCCTCCTCTAAGGTTCATTGGCGTACCACCCACAAGGCCGTAGTGCCCATTTATAGTTGAAACGATCTGAAAGAGTATTGCCTTCCCCTTGAATTGAAATTAAAGGTCATCTTGTCCGTCTAATTGCAGGTTTAATAGCAACATTATCGTTTCATTGACTCTTTCACAGATGTGACAAACGGAATTTTCTCACACCCTTTTTTTCCTACGTGTCCCCCAATCCCCTCCCCTCCACATTCCACATCTCACATATTTTTTTCAGATGTCACCAATTTTCCGCCTCCCTTAATCCCCCATCCTGCACCCTTCCCCAAACCACTTTGCCTCACCTTCCACAACTTCCCCCCTGTCCCAGTCCGTCACTGCGCTGGACCTTCTTAGCCTCGTCGATTACTCGCAGATTTTTTTTCGAAGCTCTGATAGCCAAAAAAAGGATGACTGTTCACAAGCACCTACTAATCCTGCCATTTCTAGACTGTGTCACCCGGGGTTCCAAGGCAACCAACTACTATTATAATGGGGCTCTGCCCTCTACATGGGGCTTGACATTGTCATTCACCGGGGTGATCGAGGGGGGTGAGGGGTGGTATCAGGTGACGCTTTGGCCAGCAACATTAAACAGGTTTTGTAATTCCTGCAGTCACAGATGTTTTCTCGAGGTGGCTGTACTTGCAGTGCGATGGACGACGTCTTGGTCTTCCTTCTGTGGTTCTGCAACCACTGCAACACAGGGGACATACCAGAAAGTGACATGAGTGGTACTCACTTCATTATGGGAACACACATCCAATTATAATTTTCATTGGTCCAAGTTTATTGTGTGTAACAGCTAAAATCAGCTGAACTATTAGTTTTCAAATTTTTCTTTTTCCCAAGTTCCCCCAGATCCCTACCAAGCATATGGTTAACACATAAACAATCCTTTCCAGAGAGAGCTCTACACAACATTCCATTCTGATTAGACTAGAATTTCCAGACTTATCGTATTTGCAAGGTTTTCAAGACTTTGACCTCACAGATGACCTCTGACTTGACCCAAAAACAACTGGTCCAATGTACGCATCATTGGTCACCATACACACTAAGCAAGGGCCTAATTATCCACTGATGTTTGTATCATGTTTACAAGTCAGGCAATCACATCAATAATTTTGAGAGACTCTAAACTTTCTTAACCAAGATTGAATATGAATACTGAAAGACCAACTAATACTGACTTTTTATGGGATGACTGCTGAAAAACAGGCGTGTTATCTAACGGCTGGCAAGAAAAGAAAAAAAAAGAGAAAGATTATTACACTGACCATATAGCCGAGAAGTAGGATCAAGGAGCATGTCATGTCAAAACAATCAGCTACAGTTTCGGATTTGGGTTGGTATTCTTGAGTCTTCCATCGCCGCAGTTGCCAAACGACTGGAACCTGAACACAACCAGCTAATCCTGTATGCAGAGAATGAGGCACAAGGCTAAAGCTGAATTATGAGAGTGGACAATGCTCAATTTGCTGTGTCCCCTATTTACTAGATCTGCTTTCACGTCCATTTATTGAAAAATTGTTTCCATTTTTTCTCTAAATTCAAATTAACTTGATAACTCCAAGTGATCATGTTTGTAACAATATGGTTACTGAGCTCCACTAGATTTATCAGCAACTGGTGGGAGTGGGATGTGGACGATGAGGTGGGGTTACGTATAGGGGCTGTTCAAGTGATCTACTTTGTTAGTTTTGGCACTACTTACATAGCTGGCTCTGACTCTTGAAAAGGTACATATGGAAGCAATTAAATTTTTTGTCAATTACAGATACTCTGTTTGGGTTGGGATGACGCAACACCTAACTCAGATAACTTACTGTTCTGAAAACCTAGTATCATAACATTCCCTGCTGAAATGCCAAGTAAGTAATAGGGACTTATCGGGACTTTGACTTGGACGCAAGAACTCAGAACTTTACTCGACTTGGTTAATATCCGGCGAACTAGCTACTGAGGTCCAACCCCCCCCCCCTCCTCGATCACGTACTTCCTCCTTTCCACATGTTACATGGGGTGAGTGGTCTCTGAGGTGATAATCACCATGCAGAGAGGGTGATATCTGTCTACCCGGTGCAGCAAAGAATACGGCTAGGATATTTTGGCGGTCCCCTCAAAGAAACTGCAGGCTGGATACAACAGGTTATATCGTGGAGAATGGAAAACTTATATCGAATAGGTCAACCCCATTTCAATACGATGTTCCTATATGTAGTTATGTGACCTTCAAATTCTGGTCCATTATGCAGAGATTAGGGAGTCGGACACCCGCGGAAAGTTATGTCATGTTTTCATTGTTTCATTTGGTTTGCATATCAACATTTATGCGAGTTCTGTTGTTCTTTCTCTCACTAAAATAACCATCAACACCGACCGGGGACGCCACTCCAGCAAATCCTCTCCCATAACTATATGACTTTCAAAGTGAAATAAGTGTGATTTCAAATGGAAACCCCCCCACAGATTGCTTGCAGGTTGTGCAGTAGACATCATTTATGATTGCCATGAATGGGATGCCTTTTCGATCTTGCGCAAAACACATGCCAAACTTCCA